>JAYKXP010000269.1:0-41152 GCA_037176845.1 Paramarasmius palmivorus | reverse complement strand
CAAAGGCGATATTTGATACTAGAGGATAATTTTAATTAAAGGTCCTAGCTACGTCCGAGACGACATTGATGGAAGAGCTCCAAGTCCTCGGGAAGAAAATGTGTTTATAAACACAAACCGCGGAAAGAATTAAGATATCGCTCGGTGTTGTGTTAGACTCAATTCCTACATAATATCATGCTTCCACCTGAATGGACCGGGGAAAATACGAACCCCAAAAAAGAAAATCCATATGAACTGAGACCCCCGATCAGAATGCCCTTCGCAGCTCAAGATGATCGGCTGCCGATTTTTTTTTTTTAATCAGAGAAAAAAATATTATTTGGACTCTATCTAGGCCTAACTCCGCGTCGATCCGGAACCTGAGCCGAACGGAGAAAAGTCAAGATTAAACAATAGAGCATCAAAGTTCTTGTGGATAACGAGGGACGGTATATAGAAGGAATTTTGAAGATCCTAGTCAACATAGGCTAGTGGTCGAAAAGAAGAAACGGCTATGGATGCTGGAATCATCTCATGATTGCCTAGGGCATAAAGGGATGTTCGCTACGTAAGAATATATAGAGAAAAGATTTTGGTGGCCGCATATAGAGTCCGGATGTTGAATGGTTTGTCAAGTCCTGTGAGATATGCCCAGAACAGACATAGAGCGCGAGAAGGGTTCAGATACCGCCGAGCGTATCCTACACTCTTCTCTATTCCAGAAAATACATGTAGTCGTCTTTAAGATGTCACCCCATAGCAATGGCTGCAAAAACGTTGTACATGGACGTTGCGCGATGACAAAATTGGTCCAGGCTAGTGAGCCTTGAAAACCGAGTCAGCTAGGACAGATTGCAGAGTGGTTCTTGATGAGAAATCATATGCCTGATGGGGATGTCCCGAGGAAGTGGTGACAGACATACACTGCACCACAGATGACGCGTCCTCGAGTGGTTTAGAGAAGAAATATGGGATACGAGGGATTCGAATCTCTCCATATAACTCTAAGGCAAATGGTAAAATCGAACGAGCGCCACTTTGACATTCGCAAGGCGTTAGCAAAAGCTTTGACACGATGACCTGAAGCAGTGGTATCAATAACTGAAACCAGTCCTATGGGCAGATCAGAGCTAACAGTACGCAAGGGTTTAGGGTGTTCACCTTACTTCCTCGTAACGGGTGCAGAACCTGTGTTAACCGCTCGACATAGTTGAATCGACTTGGCTAGTAAGGATAGCATGGACGAGTCTTACTCAACGAGGAACAGTTTTGGGCTAACGCGCGCAGGCTCTAGCTAAGCATAGGGTGCATGTAGAAAACATATGATGGCCAGGAATAGATGAAAACAAAGTTAAAGCTCTAAAGAAATTCGAGAAGATCATCGTTATTCCAGATAAGGATACCTATTAACTTTGCTCCTGGAACGTTGGTTACAAGTCAGAAATCCACTATCGAATCGAGTCTTGATGGGGGGGGGGGGGGGGGGCGTAAAATGTATCTCACTACCTAGGACCTTGATATGTCATACGCCGAACGAAAGGAGGTTCCTATATTGTAGCTGAGATGGATGGAACGGTACAGAAAGGCAAAGTTGGTCTTTTCCGCGTTCGCGTACTACCTCATATCGCTCGTTATAAACCCATAGCGCTGCCTAAAGATATACATGATCTCATAGATCTATCTAAGGAACAGCTAGAGAAATTGGTTGATGACGAGGATGATGTACAATATGGAACTAGTGTTGACTATGCATTCAGAGACGATCGTCTGGACATAGGAGATTTTGAGACGATGGAGGATAATGAAGTGCCAGACTTAGAACAGAAGTCTGAAGGTCCTCGCAGATCTAAACGTCGCTAGGACACCTATAGAAAACTCCTAGGGATGCTAAAGAGTTCCGAGGAAAATAAATAAATAAATCAAACTCCAATATGAACATCAACAACGGTGTATTTTGGTACTACGAGAGACATAGGCGACTATGGACTATCTACTGAGCTTGGGAAGAGGTGCTAGGAGCAGTATCAAGAGCCATATGGCCAGCTCGCTCAGCGCGAGTGGCTTGCTTGTGCTCAACTTCATTGAACTGCTTAGCCGCGAGTTTGTATTGGCTGATGGTATACTCGACCGCGTGGCGAAGAACAGCCATCTCAGTACGAAGACGGTTATGAACCGACTTCAAAGCCTCGTCCGAGACAGAAGAGATATCCATGAAGGGAAGCATGCTCATCAGATTGATGATATGCTCGTCCCCGCGGAGACGCATCAAGCGTTCCTCTATGTCATATGAGCGTCAGTAAATGCACTAGGAAGAAAAACAACAGAATAAGACGTACCAGGTTCTTCGTCCCTGAGGTCAGTGAGAGCCTTCTCTACGCGGATGCGTTTAGCGGAAGCAGCCTTCGCGTTCTTGGCCTTAGAGAGATAGTAAGACGCCTTGAGATACGCTTGGGAAAGAATAGCCATGCTGGGGACCATATGATAAGGAATACATACCGTTTGAGAGCGACTTTCAGCTTTCTAATAGTCATATGAAAGTCAGCATGGTGCGAGGAATACAAGATAAAAGTACTCGTACCTTCTTCTTGCCACTAGGAGCATGAATGGAGGGGTTAATACCGCCCTCGACGTCAGCCATCTAGTATAGAAAATTTAATATGATGACTATGGGATAATATGAGGACTTACTTCGGCTTCAGGAGGCTCAACGATTTGGACATCGTCATCCACGATAGTGGCATTAGCCTTACCACTAGTGGGATTGGCAGCGTTGCTAGAGCCCTGGAAAATAGTCAGAGAGGTTCCTCGGGACATGATAGCAGGCGAACCTTGGCAGGGGTAGCAGGTGGATTGACCAAGCCTTCCACGCGTTCCTTGAAACCCTTAATGGAAATCCATAGGACGGGAGCGAGGGTAAGGTCGGCCGCGTTGCCGTACTCCTCGAGGAGCTTGAACCCTTTGTCGTACACACTATAGGCCTCGGGGTCTTGGGCGATATGGTACGGGTTCAACGAGGCCTTCTGTTAAAAGAAATCATAGTCAGTACTATGAACAAGATAGAATACACTAGGAATATGCACGAAGAACTTGAGGAGTTCATTGGCGCTAGCGTCGCGCATTTTGATGTTGGCCATCTTGATGATAGCCTCGCCCTCTTGAATGTGCTCGCGAGCTTTGGTTAACCACTCCAAGCGATCTTTCCAAGTACCAGGGGCAGGGGACGATACGTTTTTGGCAGACATATGAGCAGAATGAGTGAACTAGGATGACTAGTGCGAAGCAGAAAAGACAGGATGAGATTGGTGATGGGTCTTGGGTTTTCCGAGGACACTTTTATAGGGTCCTAGGGAGCAAGGTTCACGCGCTAGGCAAGAAAAATCTTACTGAGCCAGAGATATGGTCCAATGGTGCGGATGAAGGTGCTAGCGATATTTCCGGATGGTGCAGATGATCGCCACCTGGTGTAGAGCGGCTGAAACTTTTCCGCGAGGCACTGTCAAGGGGACTTGACATTTCTTTTGGTTTGGGGGAGAGATGCTTAGTGGTAACCCGAAAAATCCGAATATTTTCGAATATTTTCAACCCTAGAACTCATCAAGATCCATCCGAGCGGAATATGACCGGACAGAAAAGGATAAAAAGTCCCGAGCAGAGTTGAAAAGCACATAGGACAATCCATATGAGGTACTAAGTGCATAAACTACACAACGCTAGGGCCATATGAAAGAACTAGAGAAAGACACTATGAAAGATAGGACAACGGCAGAGTGAACAGGGGTAGAAGGGCTAACTAAGCAATATAATTGCAACAGTTACAGCCTCTGTAGCTTAAGGGTTAAAGCACCACGAATACATCGCCGAAGGCTATCTTTTCAGTGGAAGACCTGGGTTCGACTCCCAGCAGAGGCGGATAAATCCTTTCTCACACTACTTTTTGAAGTCGTTCCCAAGCTGAGCCAAGGGGACGCATATGAAGAACTAGGATTAAGAGGATACCTTACTAGCGCACTCGAGTGCACTTAGAACGGTCTTAGTAGTCCAAAATCATGAATATATGATACGAGCGCAGAGAATTAAGATCATTTGAGCCCTCATATGAGCTAGAAGAATTCCCGAGTGGTAACCAATCTAGACATATTGGCTCAAAATTAAGTCCCTCGGACATTTGGTCTTAAATAGGAATGTGTTTAAGTTCACGCAGGCTTACTAGTCACACTAGAAGTTTACCAAGATGTAATATTATTGATTTTGTGTCTTGAAGACACGACTACAAGATATTGCTTCGACCCTAGTACTTGAATGTGTGTACTAGGGGAGCCGAGATGATATGTATACATTATTTTGCCCACTGAGGGGCGCGCGCGCAGAATATCAGTCCATGAAAATAAAACAAAAGTTTGGCCACGAGGCCACTACTCCGAGTCCGGGCTGGCAGACTTCTCGCAAAGGGATTTGTCCACAATGCGATCTCCCGAGGAGCTGCCCCCAACCTTCTCGACGGCCATAGGGCTTTTCGAGCCGGCACCCTTCTTCTCAGTTTTGGAGTCCTTGATGTTGCTAGAGGAAGGAGGGACATCCAAAACGGAGCGAGGAGAAGCGGTCTTGACGGTAGAACCCGACTAGGAAAGAGAATGAAAAATTCAGAAAAGTCATATGACGAGAGCTTTGGGACATACCGCTTTGGCAGGGGAAGAAGAAGGTCCCTCGAGCTTTGAGTCTTGAGCCATTGGTGATCCTGGGGTGTCCTTGGGTGCGGCTTTGTCCTATATGACCAAGTCAGCTCATCATATGAAGTTCAGAGAATAAAAGAAAACTTACCTTTATCACGTACTCGGGACCTACACGAGCTTCCAACCACTTGGCCAAATCGACAGGAGGAAAGGCAGACTCAGCCAGAGAGACCACCTGTTGATAAGCTAGAGAAGAAGTTAGAAGCATAGAAGGCAAACGAATATATGAGCCACTTACTAGCGAGGGTCTTATCTGTGGACATGTCGACCACGAGAATCTCCTTGCCACAAACCTTGAACCCGGCGGCCTGAAGGTCGAAGGAAGAATGGGGTACCCTCAAGGCTGTAAGCAAGACCACCAGTCGCTCGTTGGTGAGGGCCTCCTCGTTCGGGTGCAGCAGTCGAAGAAGTGCGCATATGACCCGAGGATCGCGAGTAGATCGCAAGAAGAGGATGCGTTGACGCTCGAGCTGTTGGTTGAGGCGCAGAACGTGCTGGGTAGCCAAGAACTGCATATCGAGGGCTCCCTGCAAGGACGAGGTGGTCGACAAGAGCCCCTCGAGCTGCAGCACCAGTCCTAGGATAAAGAAAACTATCAGAAAACGTTATAGAAAATTCATATGAAAAAGTTTACCGTTGTGGCCCTGAAGTCCGAGGTCAAGCTGCTCATCACGAGCAGCAAGAGTCTCCTTGAGGGACTGAGTGAAAGAGCACTTTTGATTGGTGCTCTTGCACCCAGTACAACCCGCGTGTCCATCGGCGCGAGGAGAACAGCCCAGACCTTTTTGGATGCATCGATCGCAACCTTGGGTGTAAAAATTCGGCTCCGGAGCGATCGATGTAGCCGAGATGACCGAGTCGTAGGAGAGCTGGACGTTGCCTTGAAGATAGACGTGCCCTCCCGCGGTAGAAAGCACATCGGCGACATAACCGTCGTCCTCGTCTGGATGAGGCGGTGCTGGAGGATGGTATGCTTCGCGCTGTCCAGAAGAAGAGACCTAGAAAATGCTCATATGAGTTACGAAATAGAAGAAATAAGTGCGAGAGCTTATGCTAGTACCCCCGATGACTTTATCAGCCACATGAGGATAAGTTGAGGCCGAGCGCTGAAAACGAGAGAATTAACATATGAATGAAACGATGAGTCCTAGGACTTACAGGACCCCGGAGTTCCGGTGCGATGAGTTTCTCGCGGTCGGCGGTCTTGTCTTTACCTTTGGGTTTCGGCGCGCTAGCCTTGTCCTTGCCCTTGCCTTTGGGAAGGCTGGTTGATGGCTTATTCCGAGTGGTAACAGTGGCCTCAGGAGAAGGCGATTGCTAGGAGGAAAATTGGTCATATGAAGCAAGGGCATGATAAAAGAAACACTCACGCGGCGCGAGGAGGTCTTGGTGGGAGCAACAGGGGTTAACTCCTGCCCACCATCGTAGGACCATTCCCCGCCATATGACTTTGTCGTCTCCTCCACTCCAGCGTGCTCGCTCTCATAGCTGTCCTCGCTAAACGAATCCTCTTGAATCTGAATTTTCGAGCGTTTGGGAGGTTTAGGCTCGGAATCGCTAATATCGAGACCAGAACTTGGCTTCTTGCGTTTGGGTCCTTTCGAGGAAGAAGCGATTGGCGGAGGAGTCTTGACTTTCGGACGAACGGGAGGTGGCAAGGAAGAGTGGAAATCGAAATCCTAGAAGAGAAAAATGATTAGAAAATAAAACCCAGAAGATATCTACTAGAGCTGCGCACCTCGAATGTCTTGACAAGTTCGTTGGTCTCGGCGGTACTCGGCAACCAGGAGGAAAATTCCTTTCTTGAAATAACCTTGGCGTCGACGGCCATGTTGATTAACTGGCAAATTTGGAGCAGAACGCTCATGTAGGACTTGGGGATGTTGAATCCGCGATCCTCGTCCGTGCAGAGTTTGTGATATTCGTGCTAAGAGAAGAACGGTTAGCCATCAGAATAAATAGAAGAAGTACAACGCACGATGTTGTCCTTCTGAGCCACCAAGAGTTTGCGCACCGAATGTTCGGTGGGGATGAACTCGGGCTCCTTCCCGAAGACAGAGTCGTGATATACGAGGAATGCCTTAACCAAGGCTTTTGCTCGTTCGTACATCGCGAGCTGCTGCTCGTAGATCTCCATAGGAGACATCTCCAAGGGCTCCGGCTCCTCGCGTTTAGTCTTGAGCTTGCGAGGTTTAGGCTGAGGTGCTGGAGGTGGCGCGAAAGGATTTCGAATGGGTGTGGGCATCCTAGAAGAAGAAAATTAGAAAGAAAACGAAAGGAAACGACCGGGAAACGCACCTGGAAGCGACTTGTAGAAACGATGATGATGGGGAGAAAGAAAGAAAGGGATTTGGGACTTGGTTGAACTTTGTGAAAGCTATATATCACATTCCGAGAATCCTGCTTCTATTCGATCACATCACGGAAGCTGAGTCATGAAACCAGCAGTCACCGGCAGAAGTTCGATGACCCTGGATTAGCTATACAAGGCCGTTCTCCTATGAAGAAAATGTCCTAGGACATTAAGAATAGACGAGGGATTACTAGCTTTGGCACGAGGGAAGCGCTCGAAGGTCCATTTGATCATAAGATCAATATGAAAGATGATTGACGCTCGAGGAGGTTTGATAACCCCGGCATCAACTGATCGGACATAACGCGGACAGAGTAAACTGACCGCGCGCATCTCGAATACACCCAGAAAGAAGTTCATATGAACTATTACAGACCGAGGACGGTCTAGATCTTTTGGTTTGGGGGAGATGTGAGGGTACCAGAACGAAATCGCTGAAAAACAGTCATTTTGACACCAATTGTTGTGTTCAGAATCACACTAGTACATCGTACTAAGTACTATATGGACTTGGTAGCACTACTAGGAACCTAGTAGTGCGCATATGACGAGGAATAAGATAGGCATGCATTGCGTAGTGAATACTAGCTGCGCGCGCATAGACGTTGATGTCGTCGTTAGCCCTATATGATTGCGCTAGGATACGCGTCGAAACCTGTAGACCGTATCTATACTCTATTACCAGGCTGGAACCTTACGAGGACATGCTACTGTACATGGTAGACTTCCTAGTAGGTCATATGGCTACACTATACTCGCGCTATGGGACATATGAGATGGGATAGTGAACGAGGACCAACTACCACAGCGTAGAAGGACCCTAGGGGACGAATCAGAGCTATATACCAAATACGGTAGAAGCTAGAGGTGCGAGTCACCTTCGAGAGCAGAGTTACCAGGATTAGAAATGTCCGAGTAACCGGGTCATCGATACGAGGACCATATGGAGGCTTAACAGCTTTCCATATCGATCGGAATATCCCTCGAGCTTCGAGTTGGGACTCCTACTGCTAGTACAGACACTAGTGAGGGACATATAGTCCTATAACAAGGAAACAGATAGGATTCTGTGCCAGGACTGTCCTAGGACATAGAAAATATAATATAGAACTACGAGGGCATAGAGCCTACCTTCCTCGGATACGAATCCGAAGTGTTTCGGTCGAGATCGGACTCCTAGCAAGTTCCGAGCGGAACAACTATGTCCTAGCACCGATATCCGAAACGCACCATGCGGAACAGCGCCTCTGCGCGCCACTTCGTAGCAACCAAAAAGTAATATGACTCACAGTCCTGCAAAATAATGTCGAATTCCAACCAATATATATCCAAACCTTCCTTTTCTGGTAGATACTTACTTCATATGGACAGAATCCTCTCCTCGTTCTCATTTCTTGCATAGTTACTATTACTTTATCGTGCCCACTTTCACTTATATGTAAAATATGTACGCTCACGGGTATATAAGCAGCAGGGTTTCCCCTAGGAAGCCCTCAAGCAATTACCCCGCTATATACGTAGCCCTAGTGCACCAATAGCAGAGTTCTTGTCTTCTATCGTTGACCATAGAGGCAACGTGTGCTTAGAAAATAACTTAGAAAATAAAACCTTGAAAAGCCCTTCTCTATATTGAACTAGAGTCGTGAAATTAAGAACTTTGAGATACCCATAGGACAGAGCTAGTTCATCTAGACTCTTTGGATAGGATTGATTGTTTCAGGACTAGTGTGGAGCCCCACTAGATCCCTTTTCACTTGGTGTGGAGCCCCACCAGTGATCGTTAAAGCTTAGTGTGGAGCCCCACTAGCTTATAGGTGGCCTGGTTGTCGTGCTAGTTCGACTAGTGTAATCAGTGCCTTTGGTTGTCGTGCTAGTTCGACTAGTGTAACCATAGCCTTCATAGGAACAATAGGTCTTTACCCTTGTTGGGTTCGATAGGTTATTTTGCGTCATAGGAACATATAGGAATAGTTATAGATAGGTTTATAGGTTGGCTCACGTTGTCTTGATCATATCGAGACTATATTATCATATTACATTGTTTCATTCATCGCTCGTACACTTCCTTTGTGTCCTAGTGATTTGTAGACGTTCAACTAGTGTGCTAGTTGATTTCTTGTGTCGATTGTACGGATCCTTTGACAACGTCGAACCCCGCTCGCACAACTTGGCATATTATTTCGCTCGTTCACAAGCGTTTTATAAGCCTCACAACGTCACTCAGTGTAGTGCTAGGTTGGTTACCGATACCACCTCGTTTACACATCGTCATAACGCGCCATTGCCTTTGTACACAAATAAAAGCCTCGTAACAATCCTAGCAATCGATCATAAGTCACCAGGCGCCAACATTACACTGAGAAGACACACCTTTACTCCTTGTACTGCTGCACCATCGGTTCTTGTTTCCAGAGCATGATAGAAGTCATAGACAGACACCTTGCCCTGAAGCATCAAATCATGAAAGAACTCTAGCATTCGGAACGTAAAGGCAGTCCTAGGTTCCACTGTGGTAGCTGGATAGAGCTTTTTGCGTATCAGCTGTTCCCAGCTTGTACCCGCGATACTTGTGACACGGCATCCACAATACTGGAGAGCCACTTCTTGGATAGAGTCGATGTCGACGATGACAAAGCCCAACTTGGATTGATGAGGTTGTTTACATGCTCCGTTAGGGCAGTCTCCAATCTGGAGAATGTATCCAAGTGATTTGAGGGTGCAACGTTCGAAGAATGAGCCATTCCACTTCTGTCATTCATGTCAGGAACTCGTCAATGTCATATATCGTACGACACACCTCAATAATATCCAAAGGGCGCGATTCATGAACATGCATAATGCATTCCTTGCACAGGAGTTCGCTCCCCATGCAGACCCGACACCGATACTGGTCCTTTCCTGCCTCATTGCACCGTACACAACCTTCCTCTCTACGACCGCCTCTACCTTCCAAAGCCAGCAGCTCCGCCAGAAAATTTGGGAATTCTGCTTTCCAAGTTACCATGGGCTGAGCCTAGGAAGTCGTTAGCTCAATATGGGGGAGGAAAAGGAAGAGAAGCCTCACCGACGCAATACTTCGCCTGGTCACTTTTTTCTTATCAATCGACAGCGAACCAGTCGAGATCTCTTCCAACAACTGCACGACATCGTCCAAGGAGCTTCCATCCATCGAGTCGACATCTGTATTGAGCATAGGCGGGTCTTGATACCAATTGGGGGTGAGTTCCTGTATTGCAGACGCGACGCGACTGCGTTTCACAGGAGAAGGTGGATTAATATGTACTAGTCGCTCCACCGTTCTTCGACCATCTTGAGAAGGGGCAGTGATACATATTGGCTGAGAATTTGACAACGACTACACGAAAACAGAGGCTAGTTGAGGAGCGCGCTTTGAGCGGCGCGAAGACATGAAGTAGCCTTAGTCTAGGGCCTATCAACAATGTCACGGGAATTCGCCATACATGTGACCTGTGTCCTCCCTGATCATAGACCACTGTCATCTCGACCAATGCTTCATTCGCATCTCCAAATTCTTGACATGTACACAGTATGTCCTCAACGTCTCTAGTGAATCTTGCCAATGTCTCTCACTACTTTTCATTTTCAGGCCTTCCTCACATTGCGTTTACCGTCGATTGATCAATGATCACCTGAAATAACGTGTGCCCTGACAAAAACTGGTATGACTATTCCATTAGGTCCGTTTATCGAGTACACCAAATCCTCCCTTTTTTTCTTCCTATTCAGCTTGAATCCTCGACAGTCCCGCTTGCCTCGCCTCCATGGCTACACCGACACCCGATATCATACGCCCCGATGCCGACTTTGGCCGACAGTGGTAATCTATTTTAACAATGAACATCCAAGAATGTAATCGCTGACGGCTAGGACTTGCCGTAGCCCATTCGCTCCAGGTACGGTTGGATATGTTATCTGTTGTCTGATGTGTGGTTGAACTTTTTTCTATGTTTTCAGATGTCATCGTTACGGTCGTAGACGCTTGGGATGGATCGAGGGAGTCACTCATGAGGCCGGCGTTTCGTGTAAGCATATATCGTTCAAATAAAAGGCAGCGTCTGACGCATCCTCAATTACCAAAGCTCCAAACATGAGCCAGATGACACGCCTCCAACAATCTTTTTTACCCTTAGTTTTTGTGTTCTACAGATTCTCCAATCATCATGCACCTTTCATTATTATTGTTCACATGATAAGGTTTCTCTGGCCCTGCACGATTGCCGCCTGCCTATGGCAAAGCCTATTTCAGATCCAACGTTGCGCCTAAACTACAGTAACACCATCCGACTAACTAATATCAACGAAAGGGGAAAAAAACGTTCTTGAAACGAGGATCGTGGATAATAGTGATGGTATCCTCAACCGTTTTCAAATCTAAATTTCTCCGGTGAGTAAGAACACAGTGATCACAGAGACCTATATACTGACCAAGCTTGTCACCCAATTCTATAAACCGCTCCATTCTTACTAGTTTATCGTCTTCGATATGTCCAATCACTTCAATGAACTTCGCCTTGGGATTCAAGGGCTAAAAGCTGTTGAGGCCCAATCCAAAAGGGAACAAATTCATCACTTACCGTGCTAAACAGGATCCGGATGTCAACACCATCGCTGACCGTCATTTCAGCGGTCCCTGCGCTCGCATCAATCTGCATCTCGCGGTAAGTGATGGCACAATATTCCGCAAAGCCCACAGGCACTGACCGAGTGTACTTGCCCTATCAAGCTCCCTCTTTTGTTTTTATATTGAGGCATATGAGATGTATTCATTTGCGGTGCTGGAACATAGTCCTTAGGCTCGACGTAGTGCTGGACAGTCAGATCAAAGTCTGGCTCTGGAGTAACGGCGGTCGGCTTGGTATTCTCGTCGCCCTCGGCAACTGAACTACCGCTATCACAGTCGATGGCATCGTTTTTGGGGTCCATGAGACGATAAGGGGTGCAAGGGTTGTCAAGTTGTAAGGACCATTCATGTGCTTTATATCCTAAAATTTTGACTGATCCCCGATATGCGCAGCGTTTCTGATTTGGAACCCATGGGACATAAAAACGCCCCTCTGTGCACCCTCGAAATTCAATAATAATCATGATAACAAGGTCACAGACGCATAGACAGGCTCAACGTGATAGGCATGGCTATTATCTCATTTTGCAATGCTCCTTACTCATCTACCACCTGCACAGGGAAGAACGGTTGCGAAAAGGACGGTTGCGCTCGGCGGGGATGGACCCGACCACTCAAGCCGAATATCAGGATCTCCTCTTGGCACTACAAAGAGCTGGCGATAACTATGCTGCTCGCAGTGCCTATTACAGGTAAATACATATTTTTCAATTACGCAAAAGGTTCTTTGCTCATGACTTGTCTAGGATGAGATCCCTCATTCGGCGTTATACTATGCGGCCAATACCTGGGGCTGCACATCGCACCTGGCTATCTCGTTTGGAGGAGGTGAAGCAGTTGTGGCGCCAGTGGCAAAATCGGGAAGAAGGGAATGGCCAACATGATACGGCACATGTACCTTAATCACAGAACTATCAGACGTTTCTCCTTTGAGCACTCCACAATAGCACATGGCAACACCCATTTACGCAGGATCATCAATTGTTTTTCGGACGCAATACAACACTAGAGAGTCTAGAGACGATGGAGTCGTGATCTGAGTGGACGCACTTGTGGTCGCCATTGCAGGGTGTGGAACTGGGGGACTTTGTTATGTCAATGCCCCGAAAAAAATGGAAGTTGAGTGCAAAACTTATATTCATTACAGATTTCACTCAGAGGCGTCGTAAGCCACCATTCGTTTCGTCCGGGGTCTTCGCACTTGCAGCAGCATCTAGCGTCGGGATCAATAGTGAACGAAAGTGCGTTGGTCGAGTGAAGGCTCCTCAGAGCCTGATGAATTATATGAACCCTTAAGAAAGAAAAAAAAATAACCAGTGAGCGTCGCTAGCACAAAATTGTAAGGTGCACGAGAACTCACATAGTACGTTGGTCGCGATTCAGACGTCCAGAACATTGCCATTGTTCGAGTCCGCTATCGGAACCAGTGTCCCAGCTATGCTGGCTGGTAGCTTCCCAGTGGTCGTCGTCGCTTGGCTCTCCCCAAGGCATCAAGATGGTGACCGTCAAGAAACAACAAACGAGCCAAGGAAATTGATCCACAAATCTATAGCGGACCGACAGTGCCGCGAACAAAATATCACAACCAGTATCGAAATATCACAATGCCAAATGCTGGTTTTAGGTCCAAAATATGTGCTATGTTGCTGCTAGAAGGTTGTGAGGCAAGTGTGAAGTGGTAAGAGTCTATCGTAGCCGTGAAGAACCTCAACGACGATGAAAACTGACGGGACAATGAAATCGACGCTTCAGGTCTGCGATCAAGTGCATCATGTTCATGGATTTCAATATAGGTTATACTCATCATATTAATTTTCTATACTAGATGGCTGACGTCGAGGGCGGTATTAACGCCTCTATTCATGCTCCTAGTGGCAAGAAGAAGGTACGAGTACCTTTATCTTTTATTCCTCGCACCATGCTGACTTCCATATGACTATTAGAAAGCTGAAAGTCACTCTCAAACGGTATGTATTCCTTATCATATGGTCCCCAACATGGCTATTCTTTCTCGAGCGTATCTCAAGGCGTCTTACTATCTCTCTAGGGCCAAGAACACGAAGGCTGCTTCCGCTAAACGCATCCGTGTAGAGAAGGCTCTCACTGACCTCAGGGCACCTGTATGTCCTAGGCAGATATATCAGTGTGCTGGTCCCCTCACTGAGAGTTACCAGATAGCACAAGGAATGATCCTGGAAGCTACCAATAGTGATTCATGCTGCCACCACATTCCGGTGAGAGTTGGCCTACCGTTGTCCGGTGACCGACCGGAGGGACGGCGGTTGGTGGACCGGACCAGGATTGAACTACTGACCAATAAAATTGTTACTAATATCAGTCAACAGTTGAACCAACACGGTGTATCTTCCATGTTGGGTTTCGGACTTTACCGTATCATGTGACTCTGGTTATTTACCTCTACGCGCGTCGTTTCTGCCTCCTCAGCCTTTTACCATCATATGGTCTGTCTGAGGAGGTATGATTCATTCTTTTCTTAGTTATTCTATACCTTGCTGATACCTTACTTAGTTTGTAACTCACACGTTGTATCTTTAGGTATAGAATCTCAGCCTTTTACCATCATATGGTCTGTCTGAGGAGTTTGTAACTCACATGTTGTATCTTTAGGCTGTTCTATCATAACAGGTTATGGGCCTTTCTTCCTGAAGACACCTAGAAGATTAACAACTTTCGACCAATTTCACGACGCTGGGCTCGCGTCTACCAAACTTTCCCCTTTCGACGTTATTTATCCCGCGGGACTATTTTTTTCATTCCTCGACATTCGATCACTCCGATTCCCGAATCTTGCGAGATCTCGCCAATATCGAAACACGTTCCGACATAATACCTCCATGGATGCGTCCAGATGGATCCCGATCACCCAAACCAGCCCTCGCACCATGCTCGCGAGAATCTGCCTACTGCCGCATGTAGTTCCTTATTTCGACTCTAATTCACATTCTCATACTTCAATTACTCATGGTTATCCTCATTCTTCCAATGTTCCACATTTTCATGCTCAAACCCCGGTTACACCTACTTACGGTGGGATACCGCGGTCGCAAGGTTTCGTTTCCCGGCCAAACAATCATATTCCTCGTTCCGGTTCATTTCCTAATTTTGGTCTCAATCAATTGACTGCTCCAGACATTTTATCAACCCCTCGTAATGCATATAATGCTTTTCATAATGTTGTCAGCAATTTTGGTACTGCTATGCGCGAGATGCGTGGAGCTAATGGCTCACAAGCTCGTGTTAATGATACTGCTCAATCTTCTTTCCCATCATCTTTTTCTCCTCATACTCAACTACCTTTTTCCTTCTCGAGCGATCATCTTGATCAGACTGCTCACCAACAGATACCGACATCTAGAGTTCATTGGGCCGAACCCCAGAATCAACCTGGAGAGTATTCTGTTCATGGTGGAGCGATTCCTTCATTGGATCATCAGGCGAGTTCCTCTCGTTCTGACTTTTTCAGCCCCGGAATACCGTCTGGTCAGATTCCAGTTCCAGGGCCTGGACATCCTCGTTCTTCTCCGGTGTCGCCGGAGCAAGGAGAACGGGATGTTCCTCCACGGGTGGAATCTCCTACTACTTGCTCGTCTCAACGTTCTTCTTCTCGTTCACCTTTACGTTCATCTCCACCTCGTCCACCACCACCACCTCCTCGTCCTCATCGTGATCCTCCTCCACCACCACCTCGTCCTCCTCGTCGTGATCCACCTCCTCATTTTCGTACTGTACGACCTGCTGTTTCACCACCAATACGTTCTCGTAATTCTTCACCAATACATTCCCGTTCATCTTCTGAATTTGCTCGCCTATCCTCTCTTATTGAAAATTTGATTCTTACTTTACAAAGCCATAATTCTTCTTCTCAGGCTGCCGCGATACCGTCATTGCAAAACACGGCGCCTGTGGGACTTGGTTACTCTTCATTTCCCCCTGTGACAACGTCATTAAACAACTCAGGGGGAATGGGGGTGCCGAATACTATAGTTCCTCCTTATTCCACTGCACCTATACCACAATACCATCAGATACCATCACCTCATAATCAAATGCTTCCTCAATCAAATTCGCAGTCTTTTCAGCTCTCTTCTGATAATATGTCTCTCTCGCTTTTACGTTCTTTTATTTCTGCACCTCTACCTACTCTACCTTCTACAACTTCAATTCCGCTTCTTCAAGGCAAACCGAACTATGCGCAGTGGCATGAGGCTGCTGTGGGTATGGTGCAAAATCTGGGCCTCAATTCATGGATATGTGGTCCTTCTCCTCCGAATCTATCGTCCTTTATTCCAGACCTGATTCCGGTGTATCCGCTGAGTCTTACTCCTGCGTCTTCGGTTGCTGACTGTCAACTTTATCAAGTTTTCTGGAGTCGCGATGGGATAGCTGCTCAAATACTCATGTCTCGCCTATCCCAGTCAGTAGCGGCCATGCTACCTCCCTCTACTGACCCAGTTACTTTCCATCGACGTACTGCTCGTGACATACTCAACGTTCTTCGATCTCGGTATGGAATCAGCGATTTCGCATCTGCTGCATTGCTCAAGGAGAAATTGTGGGCGAGACAAGCACACCCTGCACGCATCCTGGATTTTGTCACGGAATGGAGGACCGATCTTAATCAGCTACACGCTGCCTCTTACCAAATCCATTGGGGCGAAGCAATAACCAGGTTCCTGGCGATGCTCCCGAACGACATAGTATGGCAGTCTATTTGAAATACGGCACTTACGGAGACGTCTATCGACCCCGAGACTCTCAATCGTGGCTCATGGGATTTCTTTGCCAAACTGGTGATTCAAACGGATTTGAATAATGCCATTCGTGAGCGTGCTCGTTCAGCTGCGTATGCTGCTCAGAACCTG
This sequence comes from Paramarasmius palmivorus, assembly GCA_037176845.1. Classification (NCBI taxonomy): domain Eukaryota; kingdom Fungi; phylum Basidiomycota; class Agaricomycetes; order Agaricales; family Marasmiaceae; genus Paramarasmius; species Paramarasmius palmivorus. The sequence continues at coordinate 24,562 of JAYKXP010000269.1, read as the reverse complement.
TCAGCTAATCGCTCTCGTCCTTTGGGTTCATGAGGGGGTGATAACGCCAGTTCATCGCGCTCTATCCCCAGCAGCACTCAACCGAATCGGGATCGTCATCCACACTCTACCCCTTCTCAACGCAATGACAGAAGCACGAACACATTGAACGTATCATCTTCCGTACCATCCCAACAATCTCGTCCACAGGCGCACTTGGCGCATCCAGAATCACACGAACCAGATCCTGATATCGATCCCGTAGAAGACAGTAATATTACCCCTGATGTAACCAACGATATCCCAGAATCAATTGAAGAAGAATCTTTCCAGGGCTATGCAACTGTACCACCGGAAGCACCACCGGGATGGTTATACACACTTGCGGCAAAATCTCCATCTGTTTTCTCCACTTTCGTACGGGACTACCAGGGAATCCTAGATTCAGGAAGTTCTAAGCATCTGTTCAATCAAAAACAGATATTCTGGAACTTTAATCCAAAGGCGGTATTGTCAATCGGAACGGCGAACTGTGGATCATTGGAAACGCATGGGAAGGGTCTGGTAAAGATCAGAGTTACCGATGTCAAGTTTCCCGACAAGTCTTTCATCATCACACTCGAAGACGCACATTACGCACCTGATTGCCCCGTCAACCTATTCTCTTTCGGTACATTCCTTGAGTCAGGAATGAGGATGTATTACGAGGGAAACAAGGGACGAATATACATGAAAAAACCGTCACCCAGAGCTTTCGGTGTAAAAAGCATGCACCGGCTTCTGTTCGTCAAGTGCGAATTTGTTATGCCGCCCACTCCTATCATTGATCCCAGCATCGACGTCTCATACCTCGCTTCACCAATACCGGAAGAAGACATTCTCATTGCCGCACCCATGTTTGAAAGACGCCAACATAATTTTGAACTTGGGCACGATCGACTGATCCATGCCGGTCGTGGTGTAGTGAGACAGGTCCTATCGGGAAAGTGTGGACCTGGCTTCGAAGGTTTTGAACCCAGCTCTCCTCAGACTGGGAGTATGTGCGATAGTTGCACAGAGGGGAAGCTACCACAGCAGCCCTATTACTCTTCGGAAACACGTGCCTCCAAACCTCTGGAACTGGTGCATACAGATACATGTGGCCCTATGCCAGTTGCTTCGCCTCATGGGAACCTATATTTCCAAGTGCTCTACGATGATTACACATGCGCCAACGCAGTAGTCTTTCTCAAGGATCGATCGCAGGTACCTCACGCCATCAAAACAGTTATCAACCGTTGGGAATTGTTGATGGATTCGAAAACAATCAACATGCGGTGTGATGGCTCTGCAGAGCAGGCCGAAGGAGATCTATTGGACTGGTACCGTAATAAAGGCATACAGGTTCAAGTTACTGCACCCTATGCGCACCCACAGAATGGAAGCGCAGAGCGTTTTGTGCGGGTTCTTGAAGATGACATGAATGTTCTCCTTGCATGGGCAAACCTTCCGCTATCCTTTTGGGAGGATGCCATTCGCATGTCGTCTTTCGTTCGATTCTGGCTTCCATGTACCGCATTACCTCGATTCAAAACCCCTTACGAAATTGTTCATAACAGTCAACCCAACTATTCAGTTCTTCGAGCATGGGGGTGTCGATGTTGGGTTGCTATTCCTCCGGAATTGATGCAGAAGGGTAGCCCTCGTCGGTATGAAGCAATTTTCGTTGGGTATGAGGAAGGACGCATTGGGTGGCGAGTATGGGATCTAAAGGGGAGGTACAGGTTTTCTCGAGATGTCATTTTCGATGAAAACACTCCGGGATACCTGGGCCGTGTTCCTGATGGTTACTATGCGCCTGTGGGAGACTCTGTGTCACAGAGAGAACAAGCTTCAAACATCCCTCAGAGTCTCAAGGATCTGGAGACCCTGCCAATTGACGCCGACAGCATGGTAGAAGACCTGCCTGTTCGATCCAAGCCGACCCGCGAAACTGAGTCAAGTGAACTTCGTGCACGACCAAGGAGGACTAGAGAGCAAACAGCCTTGGGGCGCGAATGGCAGGAGGGCATCAAGAGGCGTGATGCGTGGCGTGAAGAACTTCGCCGGAGACGACTGGAGCGACAAGCTGGTGGCACTGTTACGGAGGATGGTGTATCAGCCATGGTTTGCCTAGCAGCTTTTGATGACCATCTTTCAGAAGCATGTTCCGTTGACCTGCTTGCATCACAGGAACTAAGTGTAATGCAGGAAGAGGTTAATTACATCAAATATCCAGGCAACCCCAATGGACTCGCACTTGTCGCCGCTGGGCCAAAGGTATATGATCTTGAAAAGAAGCCGCTTTCTTATCACAAAGCACACTCGCGACCCGATTCCTCGGAATGGAAGCCAGCCGAACTGGAGGAACTTGCTAGTCTTCAGAGACTCAAGGTGCTCAAGGAAGCTGAGCTTCCTAAAGGTGCACATGCAGTGGGGGTGCGTTGGGTGTATGATTTCAAGCACAACGAACGTGGAGAAATCACGAAGTACAAGGCTCAGCTGGTCGCCCAAGGTTTTAGTCAGCGCCCAGGAGAATATGGAGAGACCTATGCCCCAGTCGCCAGGCTGACTAGCATTCGCATTCTGATAGCCTACGCAGTTAAGCACGACCTCGAGATGTTCGTATTCGATTTCAAAACCGCCTTCCTTAACGCACCACTCTCGCAAGTCGTCTACTGCAAACAGATTCCAGGTTATCCTTTATCCCGGAAGGATCTCGTGTACATTCTGTTGAAGGCGTTGTATGGATTGAAGCAAGCCTCTGCAGAATGGTACAAGTTGCTTTGGGATAGGTTACGGCGACGGTTGAAGTTTCTCCGATGTGCAGCCGATAATGCCGTTTTTTACTGCACCTGGTCTTCCTCACCAGATTCCTCCATTCCCATGCCAGCCTCTGGATCGCCACTCATGATGATAATTGGCCTCCATGTTGATGATGGCCTTTGTATCACCAATTCAACGCCTTTGTACCATTGGGTTATTTGCACTCTTTCCGAAGAGTTTGTGCTGAATGACTTGGGACCTGCTAGTCTATACTTGGGCATCACCATTGTACGCGATAGGTCTAAGCGATGGGCTTACCTCACTCAGCAACCGTATATCCATGAAATCCTCCAGACATATGGCCTGTCCAACGCATCAAAAGTTCAAGTTCCCCTCCGTTCCAAAATATCGGAGTTACCTACACTACCTCCTTCCTCGCTCCCCGATGCACCTAATGATCCTGAACAATTGTGGACACTGTACATGCGGATCATTGGATCACTACTGTACCTGGCCATGTGTACAAGACCAGACATTGCCTATGCGGTCATGGCACTCAGCCAGTTCAACACGAGGGCTACAAGAACACATCTGTTGGCAGCCAAGGGTGTACTTCGGTACTTGGTGGGGACTTCGGATTTCGCCCTGGAGTATGGGGGTGATCATGGGGGTGATATGAGCTTTTCATCATTACCTGTTGATGATGTGGCTTTTACAGATGCTGACTGGGCGTCAGACATTGCGGATCGTAGGAGTGTGTCGGGATATGCGTTTTTCTTATACGGGGGACTGGTCTCATGGTCAGCATCAAAACAGAAGGCTGTTGCGCTATCATCAACGGAGGCAGAGTATATGACTCTAACTCATTGTCTCCGGGAAGCGCTGTGGATTAAATCCTTTACTTCGCTAATATCACTACCAACCCCTTCGCCATTTCCTATATTATCCGACAATCAAGGCTCTGTGTTCATGTCCTCATCACCGTCCACGTCCGGCAACTCCAAACATATCGATATCAAGTATCATTTCATACGTGATCATACGTCTTCCAATGCTGTGGCAGTTTCCTGGGTTCCTACCTCCGATATGGTTGCCGACATCTTTACCAAGCCTCTTGGTCCGCCGCTTCACTTCAAACATTGTATGTCGTTGGGATTGACATCGTGCCCGGGTATCATTGGGGGCAACTACTCAAATTAAATGACCCAAAAGTTTCATTTCTTCTGTTTATTTTATTTTATTTTATTTTATTTTATTTTATTTTCTTCTTTCTTCCTTCCTTCGTACTATCTCTTACTTATCGTCCCATTCTGCGCATCGTCCGATGGGGGTGTGTTGGGTTTCGGACTTTACCGTATCATGTGACTCTGGTTATTTACCTCTACGCGCGTCGTTTCTGCCTCCTCAGCCTTTTGTCATCATATGGTCTGTCTGAGGAGGTATGATTCATTCTTTTCTTAGTTATTCTATACCTTGCTGATACCTTACTTAGTTTGTAACTCACACGTTGTATCTTTAGGTATAGAATCTCAGCCTTTTACCATCATATGGTCTGTCTGAGGAGTTTGTAACTCACATGTTGTATCTTTAGGCTGTTCTATCATAACATTCCACTTCACCATTGCACCTTTAACTTGTAAGTATAGAGTCTAGAATACATTACTACGCTACAATGTTCAAACAATAAAGATCTATTGATACGAGATCATCTCAGATCAGAGATGATCGTCTCTTATCTGCCAGCGCTACAAATATATTATATAAGACTGCCCAAGCGCCCACACCTTCTCTAGATCTACAGGTTCTGAAATGTGTACTCTACCTCTGACAACACCTCATCCAGCCTAGATTGATATTCCTGGATCTCCTTCCCTTCTATCTCTGCAGTGTTTAATGCATTCTGCCACCAGATCAAAGCTACCAGAAACGCTACCATTCCATTTGGCCCAAAGACCTCCATGCAGGACCAGTCACCGGCTTTGCGGACCATAGGAAGAGCGCTTCCTTTTGGAGACCTCCACGAGGGAGAGCAGAAACGAAACCAGGCTTTGAGCTCCTGACTGAAACGAGCGATATCTTTGATGTTGGGCAACCACACAGCACGCCTGCGCTTGTACCACTGCTGCACCTCGTCTGGCCTGTTTACGGTTTTGAGGTTGCCTCCCTTGTACATGTGCTTCGCTTCTAGAGCTAGGTACAGTGGGAGAATGCAGTAGAAGGTCCCATTCATACCCACAGCTGACGACATGGTGAATAAGTTCTGTACGTATGCTGGCGCTCCTTCAGGACAAGTGATACTAGCAGCAACGTTAGCCGTCTTCCTCCTCTTCTCAGGCTTTTCTGGCTGTGATGGAGGCTGCCTATCTTGGGTCTTCCTTTTTGTAGACGTGCGGGTGGCGGCAGATGTAGATGTACCTGCTGAAGAACTTGCAACTGGTCTAGGCTTCGGCCTGTCCTTCGCAGAAGCTGATTTGGGTGCGACAGAATTGACTTGGGGAATAGTGGAACGATTATGAACGTCAGCGCCGGATTTGTGCTGCTTAGCGCTGGACTTGACCTGAGCGCTTGATTGAGCGCTTGATCTGGTGTTTCTGGAAACCGCCTGTGCACTACCCGTGCCATGAAGCCCACATCCAGGTTTGACCTCCATTTCCTCGCCCGGGTCATTGCTCTCAGAAAGCCCAAGATCATCCGTTTTGATTGAGCCTGCTGGGGAACCAAACAGGTATGGGGAACTTCCTCGTGGCGTGGACGGTGCAATGGTAGGAGGAGCTGAACCAGGGGCTGGAGACAAAGGAGGACTCGATAAAGGATGATGTTGAACTGGTGAAGCCGCTGGGGGATGTAGGGATATACGAGGCGGCGTTGGAGGAACAGATTGGCGATCTTCTGGCTGAGGAACCGGTGATGCAGGCGATGTACCAGCGGTACTGGTGGACGGTTGTTGGTTTGGGGTATGAGAGGATTGGGAAGGTGATGAGTTCTTGTTTTTTTGGGCGTCTTCAGAAGGTGGAGGTGCCTGAGAAGGTGGCTTAGAGGTGCAAGCGGTGCTCTCTGCTCCGACCTCCTCCTGGTCTTCTCTAGGAATCCCGGGGGTCTCAATGAAGTCCAGGTTGATTCCCAGTTCTCCTGACAAAGAAGATGCCAGGGAGAGGCCTTGATGAGGGAGTGCACGGCTTTTACACTCTTCCACGGCTGCGTCATGCCATGAGCACTCAGAATACGGCTAAAGCATCCCACTCACTAAAGCATTTCCTGAGATATGAGCCGTAGAGGGGTATAATCAAGTTCCTGTATCCTTCCTGGCAAGCAGCGCCGAAGTTCAAAGCCGGAGAGCTCAGCGTAGCCCCTGAATGAAACCTAAATCGTTGTTAGAAAGAATTCGTTGGTAGTAGAGGCTATCACTCACGAAACCAAGTTCAGACGACCCATGTCAGCTGGCTCCGGACCTCCAACCAACATAGTACAGTGCATCCCCGTCGCCTCGGTGATACCGTCCAAAATAGGCTGAACAAAGGCAGGTAAACGCATGATACAGCTACGGGGTTGATTGTCAGTATCAATCCTAGGAATCGTTAAAGCCGACTTACTCCTGGCGAGCAGCAGGCTCCGTTGAGAAACCAGCATTCACAGAGGCTTTGTATTTCTCCAATCTTGCAGTCCAGTCTTTCTCCACTGCCTCTTCCCAAGGCTTCTTCTCCTTGTCCTTCATGGCGTCGTAAACTCCCTTGACAACCTCCTGACGTACGCGAACAAACGCGTTCTGACCTGTGCTAAACAAGCAACAATACCACCAAAACAAGAACACTAATGCGTACCTTTTTTGACGAACTTCTTCTTCTTTTTCCCCTTTCCCTGCTGCTTCTCTTCCGACTCTGCACCAGCCTCTTCTTGAGCTAAACCAGCCCCAGCACTTTGACGGTCTGTCGTAGACCCGGTAGACTTGTCGAGAACCAAGTCATTTGGCGGAACCACGACTTCTCCTGCGTCTGTGAGCTCCTGAATCCTCCTTTCTACCATCCTATCCACCTCTTCCTGATTAGCCTGGGCCCATAAATCGAACGCTCGTCGTCGCCGCTTTGGTTCCTCCACCGCCTCTCCGGTCAACTTTTCCATCAACTTTCCGAATGGGTTGTCTTTGCCTTTGATACCTCGGCTTTTGTCGTAGCGATACTTCATATAGCGAGCAATTTGCTAGAAGAGATAGATAAAGATGATCAGAATCGAAGACGTCACTGTGAGAAACAATCTGGTGACTTATGCCAACACGGTATCTCGTGATCCCCTGGCTGACTTCGTGTTCGCAAACGAGCTTCTCAAACTCTTCTTTCGATTGCTCGGGCTTGCGTACAGGAAACATGGCTTCAGGATCAGGTGCGTCGTCGTCTACTGCATCCAAGTGCTCTTGCGAAGGCTCCTCCTCGTGCGGCAAACTTGCAGGATACCGTTTCATGTAACGCCTCCCGAGGTCTGCAATAAAATCCTTCACCCAATCCTCCTGAACGGCCTGAGCATAGCCGTCTTTGTGGGAATCAAGAAACTTGGCTCGGCTGCCTTCGAACGAGCTATGAGCGACCATGATGAAAACAGCAGGAGTTGCTGGTGGCAAGATTGAACAGGGAGCGAAAGGTACAGGGAAGGGACAATGTGTGGCATTCCAGTTGGGACTTTAGACAGGGCTTGGAAATCAATCGGAGCAAGGATCTTGCCCTGGATGTTTTCAAAGGTAGTTACCGATCGGACCGCTAAGATCACTCCAACAGCAATAACCAATTGCTCAGGCAGGGACCACCATCCGTTAGGTATCACAATGAAGTGCCTGTCGTTCTCTGTGAGTATGTCCTCTGCCTGATAAGAGGATGTTTTCTAACACGTCTTGTTGCGTTTGCATGGAATATACTCAGAATCTATCCAGAGCCCAAGCAAAACAATGACCTACGGCCAGATGATTACAAGCTGAGCTACTGGTAAGTGCCGAATGGTCCTGCAACAATTGGTAATTACCTGTGCTCATCAGAAATTCTATCCAGAACTCACCCCAAATCCAACGATCACGCCATCGCTCAGAGGACCCTGGCCTCAAAATATCCTGCGTCCTTTCTTTCTTCCTGACCATCATCTCTTGCTCTTTCCTCCCGCCATAACTCATGCAGACCACTATTATTGACGAATACACTCCTCGTCCTCCCTCTCCTGTCAATCGGCGAGAAGGAAATTTCCTTGTAGTGGGTGAGTCCTTCTTTTGACTGTCTCATAGCCCATTTACTAAGCCACTGTTGAGGACGACCACCAAATGGCCAGGCGTTGGCCTACATGACCCCTCAAGCATTCAATTGCCTCGAGCACGAGCCAGCTAGGGGTAGGTACCAAACCATTTCTTGTTACTATTTCTGATGACTTTTTGCAGGTACCACCACCGTTCGGACAACGGTTGAAGAGATGGGCGGTGAGTAAAATCAACAAAAAAAATTATGGTACACGCACTGACTGCCCAATAGGTTTGGTCATCACCACCATCACAAAAATACAACGCCTTCATCCTGACCATCCAAGCCCTGCTAGGAGTGGTCCCCGTGGCATCGCTACGGTGGCAAACCCTCTGGTGGCACCCACCGCTCAGGAAGAAGCCGCCGGAGCCTTTTACCGCGACGGTAACCTCTACGTTGCAGTGGACGTTCCTAGCAACGAGGATGCACCTCTGGTCATTGCTCTGGGACCGCAATCTGGTTTGACTCAAGAGGCGTTAGCCGCTGCAAACACTTTGGCCGGTCATGCAGCGCTGGTTTCTAACCCCATAGTCACGGCCACTCCTGCTCAGGACGCCACCCTGGCTGTTCAAGAAGCCACTCCCGCTCAAACTGCCACGGAGATGGATGACGTGGAGAGTCTCAGCAGCGAGGCCTCCGTCACCTTCAGCGACGAGTCTGACAACAACGGCGTTCCTGGCGTTCCTAACATTCCTCACCCAGACTCTTTCCATGCACCGGCAGATGTACCTGCTGGAACACGCTTCTACGTCGTTTATGTTGGGCGTGAAGTAGGGATCTTCTGGGGCGATTGGTGCGTCTCTTTCCTCCGTTATACTTACTAAGACTAATGTTTCCATTCAGGTATGAGGAGGTCGAACACAAGGTCCTTGGCGTCTCCGGTTTCCGAGCCACCAAGCACCAGACCTTCACGCAGGCCCAGATGGAGTACACTCGAGCCTACTTCAACCAGAAGCCAGGCTATGATTTGAGGGTCGTGTCCGACGTCACTCCCACTCCTGCCTAAAAGTTCCATGTTGCTTTTGTGTCTTCGAAAAATCGTATTATTCCAGTAGGGTATTCATTGATTGTTGTAGATAAACGTAGAAAATACACACATATCTGATTTTTTTTAAAAATAAATAAATAACGCATGATACGATTCCTAGGGTCCCATGTGGGTTGAACTTGGGAAAGAGGGACCTTGTCTAGCCCCCCAAAAGTCTGTTACAAGCACCGACGGTAACTACCAAGGCAGGCCAAATTGGTAACTAGCGATCAAGCCATGTGTCAAAGGCAGAATCTATATTTTGATTTTTCCTGTCGGGTTTACATCACTGCACGAAGGGAGGACTCCTCATCCTCAGCGTATTTTAATTTTCTATAAGCCTTTATCCGCCCTGATAACACCTCTCTCTCAGTGTTCAACGCCGATGCTCTGGGATATTGTACGATAACCACTGGCAAGAATCCCTGAGGGCGATTGGGCAGTTTGAGGTATCTCCTCCAGGCGTAATCGACGGCATCAAGCTGGCTGAGCCTTGTCCTGGGATATCTTTCCTGCAAATGTGTCAGACTAAAGCGGCCATAGAATCCGATAAAAACGTACCATCGCGGTCTGCATCCACAGGCAATTCCAGCCGTGCTTGCGGAAGATGAAGTTCTGGCTCTAGAATTATGGATCAGTAACGTGAAATCCAAGTAAATAAGAGCGGAGGCTCACCTTGCAAAACCCCTTTCTTCTCCATGTGCGACGGACCATGCTTCGACACCAATGTCCCAGATTCGACAAGCTCACGACCGGGTATAAATCCTTCTCCAGAAACCGTCGGCGCTCCATTCCTTATCCTGAGAGGCACACCTTCAAATCCGTCCAGATACCTTTTTCCTGTGATGGAGTTGCGGCGCATAAGGTTGCTATAACGTCACACAGTCTGGTTCAGCGCGACAATCGGGACAAGAGAACCAAGATACAGATACCTTTTCACCAGATTCAGCACCATGTCCATGTCTCTTTTTGGGATATCCACAAATTTGCCTGTGATATCGTGCTTTACCACAAGTAGCGGGCCTAAAAGACGACAATCTTCTAGCCCAGGACCCAATTGATCGTGAAGGGAAGAACCAATATCTTTGTCCCAGACTAGCCACGCAATGTTCAGATCCACTAGGCGATCCAGAGCAGGCGGCCTTCGGTTAGGATAGTAGAATGCTGTGTATTGGCCGTCCAATAGGACTTTTTGCATGTCGTTCACCATATCCACCACACAGATATCACCCCGTCCGAACCGCGATGTCACCCAGAAATCTGCGTGGAGATTCCACCATTCACCCTTTGACGCACCCCTGCTGTCTGGAACAGGCACTAATCACGGATATGCGCAATCCGTGCCCAAATACAGACCCAGACGTGTTATTTGGAACTAAGGGAACGTTGAGTTGAGCCATCTTAGACAACGTAAGGGAACAAACTCACGTCTCCATCCCGGAGAATCGCACGGTGCCACTCCGTAACCTCCTTGTCCGTTTGCGGTGGAGGGTGAAATGCAGGCCAAGGCATAGTAGAATACGCCAATAGGTCCAGCCATGAACACGCCATATATAGTTAGTTGGATACCGGCAAGACTGGTACACCCTTTACTCTGGTATACAGATCCAATCGCCGGTGGGTATCAGTTATACCGCATGAACCTCATACAGGGCTCCATTGGCCGGACCCTGGCGACATTGAACGTTGATCTTTGAATAATCTAGAATGAGACGATCTAAGCAACAATTGTTCTATGACTTTCCTACTCAGGTATAGGGATCACACCGTCGATCCAATCCCTAGTCATGGGCTGCTGGAAATTGAGCCTCTTCTCCTCATAGGCCAATGTGAGATCGTCGTCCAGATCCATCACACGAAGCTCCATATCCTCTAGACAATTAACTATCCATCGTAGTCTCCTGCAGAACATTGACGCGCGTTTGTAGAAATCCATCACATCGTAACTGTTAAGAATACGGTCAGAGAAGATAGATGCTCCTTTGAGCAAGTTGTTGATAGTAGTCGTGGCATTGTCCACAGGGGATGCGGTGCGCCTAGTACTCTCATGGCCTCATATCTGCAAATATTGGTGGTAAACGGCATCCAACCAAATACTGGGTTTACCGCCAGAGATACGAATCAGGGAGTGATTCGGGATCTTTATTCGGGCCATAGGATCGCTGGAAAAGCCATTGAGATTCATGGGCATTTGAAGCGGACATAGGATACTCAACTGATCCTCAATTACACCGGCCAAATCCTTCTGGTCATCCTCCCACTTCCTCATTCTCTTTTTACGAAGATGCTCAATACTATCACGGTAGTTAGCAACGGAATAGAAGCTATTATGGCCCGATCTCACAATTGGATATCTTCTTGTCGCCGTTGCTCGTCCCTTTCTTGTTGCATCTTAGAAAGAATTTTGTGCCGATTCCTGCATCCACGAAGTCAGAATAATAGGAGATTGTGTAGGCAGTTACTCACTTGCGATAATATCTGGCGGATTTCTCTCTTTTGGCCTGTGCGATTTCCGCTTTAGTAGTATGGATCTTCGAGCGAGGCATCAGGTCAGAAAGAGAGACGGTTGAGACGCGGGCGTAAAGTAGCGCCCATGTAAATTGGTACGAAGGTCACATAGACGTGGTTTTGCGACTTTTTCCCCAGAACGCTGCGAGACTCAAAATCTGAATATGACGTTGGTACATGCAATCCGAGACTAAGTCTCAAATATCTAAAGGTTATCTCAAGTAGTTATTCTTCAATTCTTGTCCCATGCTTCGCCGAACCTGCGCTCTGCCTTTCATTCACTGGACCGTACTGAAAATATGGATGTAATGGGTGTATTTGTGAGGTATAAGCTACTATCCTTGTGCTACAGGAGATGAATACGATCGCTAAATGAGCCTCATCTTGCCAAAGCTGAGCTTCCATACGAGTGTTCCTTCCCATAGTAAACCGTAATGTATGTGGACCCTCTTACGCTGCAATCTTGGAAGACACCATCAGACTATGAATACTGGACAATAAAACCAGGTGATACGCACCAAATCTGCCTTCTTGGATAGTCGCTGCTCTACACCCTCTCATCTTCTAGCGTCCGTTTTGCCACAGAGATTGAGCCTGTGATTTTTGATCGAGGTGTTTCGAAACGGGACGGAAACGACAGATATAAAAACCCAAGATCAGGAGACCATTTTGAGGCAGATGTTCATCGGCATGGGTCCTAAACAGCCGCAACGAAGAGAGACGGATGACGGTGAACGGTCAAGCGACCGTGTTTGACGCTTTTGCCGGGTAGCCGGCATATGTCATAGTGGCAGTGTAACACGCTAATTGCTGAAATCTCTCTGCTCTGCACGACGATCACGACGACACAACACACCGACAGGCCCCTCCACAAGAACTCATGGAAGTTTCAAGTTGACAGTTTAGTCAGTTTTTGGCTCTTTGTTCACCCTTCCATCCTTTTGACCTTGACATGTGTCCTTTAGATCGGTTGCAACGGAAGCACAGGAGATGTAGCAAGATCTTGGAGGAGGATAAAAGGGCAAGAGAATACTCATGTGTCCCCCAGAACTTCAGGTGAGCGCACCCTTCCTTTTTTGCTGCACTTGGGAATCCAACCCCGGGATCCCTCGTCTGGTTTTCTCCTATGCAGCCTCAGGGTTACAGGCAGGTTAAGGGGCCCTACCAATGGATCCCAACGCCGAAACCTTGCAGGATACTCGGTGCTATGTCCTTTCTACCCCAGGAAGGCTGTAGGCCTTGTTGCAGGGGATGAGATCGAGCAGCTGGGGCGGTTTCAACTCCATGGAACTGACGCACACACCCTTTTAGGCAGCTCTTCCTTCCTTATCGCCTCCGACCTTCAACATGTCTACTCTAACTTCTCGAGTCGTGGTACGTCTTTTGGCGCTTCCTAACCTATCCACGCTGAAACGTCTCAGGCTTTACGGTCGGGCTCTCCCATACCTGTCATGCCTATCGCTGTTCCCCAGGTCTTTGATTTGCCTGCAAACCTTAGGCTGGCGGAGGAAAGGCTTCCACCGATAACTCTGGAGGAAGATTTGGGGCCTGAACTGGTGGAACACGCGTTATGGAGAGAATTGTTTGGAGGTGACTTGAGCGACCTTTCTGAGGAAGAAGATAGCGGCGCAGGTACGTTTGAGCTTTTGTGACCGCTCTTTTGGCGCTGAACTTACGGGTGTAGAAGTCCATACCGCCGAACAAGATATCTCTACTCTTCCAATCTCGACCTCTCTTAGCCACCACTCCAGAAACGTACGTCTACGCCTTGACTGCGTAGAAATTCCGAATAAACGCCGCCGAAGCAGGTCGCACAAAACCTACAGCCCTAAGCCCGGACCCCTTTCTGGATCGCCTCCTAGTCCCACCTTGCCTCATACCACAGCACCGCACCCAACTTCTCCGCCTTCTCCGCAGTCCAACAAGGTTCCTCGTACCAGTCAAAGCAAAAAGAACTCAAAGCGACGGGAAAAAAGGAAAGAAGCGAAGCTTTCCCTGGGCGCAAAGAGGCGTTTCACACCGTCCAATCTCAGTCGCTGTCTCGCCCTCAGGAACGCTCAACCCATTGAGCTATCTTTTTCAGCGACGCAGATGGCTGCAGCCAGAGGAGCACATACTGGGAGGCAGGGTCGGCGCATCCGTGTCAGCGCCCTTTTTCAATTAAACTCCGACGTTTTAAAATCCAATTTTTTGCATTAATCCCCGACATATCCTCGAGGAAAAGGTTTGTAAAAATACAATATCTAGCTCATAAAGGCGTAACTGTAATCAATCAATTGTACAAAGAGAAGCATAATAGAGGGGTCATTGTAAAAAGTGCAAGGGAAGTCAAGAAATGTAAAAAAACGGAGTAGAGGTGAGTGGTTTGTAGAAAGGACAAGATAAGTAAGAAGCATTTGAAAAAACATTATATAGCCCAAGACTGATTTGTACAAATCGAACTCAGGGAAGAGATGATTTTGTACAAATCCCAAGTTGCCATAGAAAGGATTTGGAAAAGGTAGTTGCTGGGCCAAGAAGGATTTGTAAAAAGGTTAATGTTTGGATGTGCAGTTCGTAAAAAGGGTGATGTAGGCTGCAATTTGTAAAAAGGGTGATGTAGGGCGTACGATTTGTAAAAAGGTGATTGTTGGATGTATGATTTGTAAAAAGGTGATTGTTGGTACAAAATTGGAAACGTTCCATCCGTGATCGAACTAAAGCTCATCTTCAGTAACAGCCATGTACTCACTATCATTGCCATCCTCGCCCACATCACTTGCTGCCTCCTTATCGCCCTCTTCCGCCTCTTCGTTCTCAATTCTGCTGTTGGTCCAGAGAATCTCGAATCTGTCCTTCAAGCGACGTAAGATGTCAGCTTGTCGATGTGCATATGCCGTAGCACCCTCAGCATGATCATCAAGAAATCCCGTGTTCAACGTACGACTATCCCATATGGACGCTGTCCAGGACAGTGTTGCCAGGGTTCGACGCATTTCTTCTCTGAGAAGCAGAACTTCTTCTTGCCATCGACGAAGCCTTGCATATGATTTGGCCCACTCTACACGAAGACCTTATAAAACATCAGTACAGTCAAGTAGATGCTTAGTAAAACTCACCATTATAAAGGCTCTCATCGGAAGCATATCCTTTGCCATCTGCTGCCTGCCATATCCATGGTATTTTCCGAAAGCCCTCCCCTGTCTTCTGAATCAACTCATCCCGCTTCTTCCTCCGTTGCCTTTCCAGAGTTTGTAGAGATACCTCGCCTCCTGCATCCTGGTCTTCGTCTTCGTTGCTGTCCCTATCTTCTTCCTCTCCAGATGGAGAAACACCATGCATGATCTCCTGAGCTCGGACCATCCCTGTCGTACGCGATGTCTTGCCCAGCCTCTTTCTTGAATTACCAGATACTTGGTCAGCATCGCCCATACACCGTATGTCTGATGGTCTAAGCTTTTGCCATGGTACAGTACCATCGTGGAGCTTGCCATAAGCATCCCAAGCAGCCTGATACCGTGCTGCATGTAACTGGATCTTCCGTTGGTTCTGTTCAAGCAGCTGCGATGTCTGTCATAGTTGTTCTTGGTGTCGAGCTTGACCTTCCTTGTACGTGATAAGCCTCGACTTGATTAGCAACTGGTTTCGGAGCTCGTCCAGACTTTCTGAGCATTGGGCATTCCGAAGCCGGAACTCGATACTAGCAAGAGTGGGCGTTAAGCAAGCTGCACGTTGTTGTTGACTGAGGGATGAAGGGAGATAGAGAGGTAGGTTTTCAACTTCAATTGGACCAGAGGCATTGGCTGCAACTTCAGCACGAAGGGAAGCAACTATAGGCATGAAATGAATTTGTTGAACTTCAAATCGTGCCAGTAGCTTTCGAAGTCGCAACCTCTTGTCGACAATATCGCTGGTCTGCTTCGCCCGGGAGCCTCTATTTCTCAAGTCGACATCTTGCTTTAGCTGACGCCTATCAAAAGTTAGCAGTCGACAGGGCTACAATGATAATGACTGCTTACTGCCGCTCCTCAATCTCAAGGGCCAAGATAATGAACGCCAACGCACTCTTTGCAAACTGCTCTGCAGCTTGATCAAGAGACTGGCCCTCCGAAAAACTCTTAAGCTCCTCTTCAGCAAGTTCACGTCTCATCTACTGCATTGTAAGACCTAATGAACATAAGCAGCTTGTTAATACTATCCAGGGAACAACGTACCTGACTCTGGTAATTCATATGGGTTTGGCCTAGTATGATCCTCTTCAAATTCTTCCACCATTTTCTTCCACTTGTCTATGTGGCTGCTTTGGTTGAGACAGTACGCGTTGTGTAGCGACTCGGTTTTGTTCTTCCATTCAACAGCGAGGCGCAGACGGCAGAGCAATAGAAGACCTGACAAGATGTTAGCAACGGCATGAATTACTGATAAGTGAACATACCAAGCCCTACTAATTTCTGTCAGTTCCAGTATCCCCAGTGATCATCTAAGGTGTCGTGCCTTGAACCAGGTCCCATTTCTGTAGTACTTGTCGAAATCAGCCATGGAGTCTCCAAGTATGCATCAGACTATGGCAATTACCAGTTGAAAGTGATACATCAGGGATGGCAATTACCAGTGTCTGTATATGGCAAGTCCACTTAAATAATTCATGTTAAAATACATAAACACATAAGAGGATTGAACATCTGACCTTAGGTTGATCAAGTCAAGTTACGGCTTTATTCAGATGTGATATCCAACTGGGCCATAGTGCTGTTATATAGAAAACAATAACAGTGAGATACATAGCCTCAATATTTGAGTCTTATATGATATAAAATCTATTTCTAAGAGCATTGGGAGATGCTGGGGGGCTATAGAAATATAGTCCTTGAGGGAATATGTTCTAATATGCTCTAAAAGAATGCCCCTGCAATTGGGAGACAGGAGAATGCAAAAGAAGCAGTCCAAATATGGTAATTCAGGAAAATGGCCTATTGGATCTTGGGCTACAGGCCAGATATTGACATGGGGTGAGTTGGAAGACCTAGATACATTGAATATAAGCCTGGGGACACCAAATAGTACATAGATTGGTGGGATAATGATGCTTAAATATCTGAAATACTGAAAATCTCTGAAATTGGGGGAATAAAATTACAGAATGGGATGTAGTGCAGCTGGGGCTTGGATATTGTGAATCAGAGATGATATATATGTTTCTTTGATGGGTTTACAATCCTAAAGGGCTGCCTATTTTTCCAGATTTATTATAGCTAAATTTGCTTTTTTTAGACATTGGTAATACTACACCATAGGGAATGATTGGGATAGGCTAATTCTTGCTCATAAGCCACTCTGTGTTATATAGATGATAACTATATAGTTGCCCAAGCACTAACATATCTGCAGCACCTTGTTTAATCCAATGTATTACATATGTATGTAATACACTCAGGAATTCATTAATAGCACTTCAGGAGCACATTCCAGCACCAGGAGGGTGTAAGAATCAGATTCAGGGACCCAAAATACACTTTCTTACCCATGAACCAGATTTTTGGATCATATCTATATGTTGCTATATAAAAAATTGCATTTTTAAAGGTTTTTTGGACTGGAGCATGGGATTGCTCCTAAAATCACCAAAAATGAATGAGAGACCATCCATCATGCATAGAACAGGAATATCAATTGCCTTCATGAATCCCATGACAGCAATTCTTATGCCAGATGCATCAATTCTTGCACAATTACAGAAAACATGTAATGTTACTGTGGTAGTACAGGGAGTGATCTGGGGACTTGGAGAACCTCAAAATTGAATTCAGGATGAAAAAGCAGTTAAGAAACAATCCAGGGTTGAAAGGAATCCAATTACTGTAGCTTGAGATATGTTCAAGTTATGTTTATAGGCTTATGTGTAAAGTACTTGCAATCAATCTTTGACTTGAATTGTCTGACCTTTTCATTAAGCATCCTGAGATCAACTAGACACCAAATAGTATTATATACTTCATATTCCAATGTCATAGAGTTGGTATTGCTAGTTCTAGGGTGGTCTAATAGTCTGGAAGACCTAAATAGAAAGGTTAGACAATTTAAGTCACAGATTGATTGCAAGTATTTTACACATATGCCTATAAACTTAACTTCTCAAGCTACAGTGATTGGATTCCTTTGAATCCTATATTGTTTCTTCAGTGGTTTTTCACTCTGAATTCAATTTTGAGGTTCCCAAAGTTCCTAGATCACTCACTGTAATACTACATTCATATTACATGTTTTCTGTGATGGTGCAAGGATTGATGCATCTGGCATAAGGATTCCTGTCATGGAATTCATAGAGGCAATTAATATTCCTGTTTTATGCATATTGAGCAGTGTCTGATTCACTTTTGGGGATTTTAGGAGCAATCCCCATGCTCCAGTATAAAAAAAACCCTAAAATCTAAAAAAAGTGAATTGAGCTGTAATAAATCTGGAAAAATAGGCAGCCCTTTAGGATTGTAAACCCATCAAAGAAACATATATATCATCTCTGATTCACAATATCCAAGCCCCAGCTGCACTACATCCCATTCTGTAATTTTATTCCCCCAATTTCAGAGATTTTCAGTATTTCAGATATTTAAGCATCATTTATCCCATCATCTATGTACTATTTGGTGTCCCCAGGCTTATATTCTATGTATCTAGGTCTTCCAACTCACCCCATGTCTATATCTGTGGCCTGTAGCCCAAGATCCAATAGGCCATTTTCCACAATTGATATTACCATATTTGGACTGTTCTTTTGCATTCTTCCTGTCTCCAATTGCAGGGGCGTTCTTTTAGAGCATTATTAGAACATTATTCCTCAAGGACTATATTTCTATAGCCCCCCGCATCTCCCAATGCTCTGTTAGAAAATAGATTTTATATCATATAAGACTCAATTTTTAGTGAGGCTATGTATCTCACTGTTATTGTTTTCTTATATAACACGCACTATGGGCCCAGTTGGATTATCACATCTGAATAAAGCCGTAACTTGACTTGTTCAACCTAAGGTCAGATGTTCAATCCCTCTTTGTGTGTTGTATGTATTTTAACATGAATTATTTAAGTGGACTTGCCATATACAGACACTGGTAATTGCCATCCCTGATGTATCACTTTCAACTGGTAATTGCCATGCCTTGATGTATCAGGCAAGACCCTACAGGTGTCGAAATTGGGCCTTGCCCAGCCCAGTTTCTTTCGACTCCTTCGCCATCAGTTCGTCCAACACCAGGGGAGTAGTTGAGAGAATAGTTGGCTTGACAATGAGGCGTATGTCCGTAAAGATGTAGCTTTGGAACTACGATGGGTGAACCGGAATGTGTGCTTGGTCGGCGATCTGGTTGGTAACGAAAAGAAGCACGCTCGGTGAGCCGCTTGGAGTCTGACAACATATGTCATATGTGATAAGCAGACCTTTGGAGCTGCCAATCATGGTGATCTAGGATGCATGAAAGGACCCTGGAGTCGACATTTCAATAGCTGGTTATGAAAATGAGCACTGAGTTCTATATGCGTGGTATCAAGGGCGCCGGGTTGTTGGTCACCACTGCTTTGAAGGGTGTGGGGGGGGGGGTGGATGGGGTGGGGGGGGCGGGGGGTGGGGGGGGGGGGGGTTGGGGGGTGGGGGGGGTGGGGGAGGGGGGAGGGGGGGGTGTCGGGGGTGTGGGGGGGGGGGGGGGGGGGGGGGGTGGGGGTTGGGGGGTGTGGGGGTTGGGGGGTGGTGGGTGTGACGGGAATGGTTGTTTTGTTGGGGCCCTGTGTGTGGTGTGTGTGTTGTTGGGGGGGGGGGGATGTTTTTTGTATGATTTTTTTGGGGTTTTAGTTTTTTTTTTTTTTATTTTTTTGTAGGGGGGTTGTTTTTTTTTGTTTTTCTTTATTCATTTTTTTTTGTTTTTGTTTTTTTTGGTTTTGTTATTTATTTTTTTTTTTTTTGTTTTTTTTTTGTTGGGTTCCCCCCCCCCCCCCCCCCCCCCCCCCACCCCCCACCTTTTTTTTTCGGCTTGGATGTTTTCATCTTTTTTTTTTTTTTTTAATTTATTGTGGTATTTTTTAGGGCACAGCAGCCATTAACGCTACACCGGATTTGGTAATGCCCACGAGAGTTCTAGAGTTTGCGTGGTCTAAACGACCGCCAAGCCTGGAGCAGGTTGACATCTAATACAATGTCAGAATGACGCTGGAGCTAAGAAACGGAGCTACCCCTCACCCAGATTCATTGGTTGTCGTTAAGTGATACCGTCGATATGTTCATCACAAACCATATATGACCATCCTGTTCCAAGGCCGGGTTCGGTCGCTTTGCTTGAGACCTAGCTTTCGTTTCAGACGGAAACAGGCGTCTACAGCAAGAAATAAGCCATAGAGGAACCTATTGTTCATGTTAACCTCCCGTTCAGCAAGTGCTTCAAATAACGTACCTCTTCTCAGTGGGTGGGGGGGGGGCAGGTGGACTGCCAATCAGAAGGAAGGTTAATGCCAGGATGCGGGCAATGCAGGGCAAGACACTGCAAGCTCCCAGACTTGGTCTCATTGACTGGGCTAGAAAGCGCTCGCATCTTCGACCTCTCTCTTGAGCATCTTTAGATGCCGCCATTCCCGTACAGAACGTCGAAATGAATCATATCGACTCTGAACCAAGCTGTCAGAATACAGCATAGTATGAAATTCGTGAAACATACCTTGAAAGCCAAATCTCCAGCATTGTTTGTCAGCTTTTCAAGGCCACGATTAATAGTCGTGGCATTGATTTCAACAAGAGTCCATGATATGGAATTGCTCTAGATGTCGAAGAGGAGAAAAGCACGTTTGAGGCACCCTTAGTTGTTGCTGGATACCCACCCATGTACAACAGCTGCTGATACATACTATGCGGAAACTTTCTGGCTTTTGGGACATTCGCAATAATGCACGCGCACCCGATGGAAGCCGTTTGTGTGAATGACAGTGAAGTTCTTGGGCGTAGATGTGTTTTGGGGCCGGACAAGGATTGTTGGATAGGTGGCCGTGCAGAGCTGCACACCAAGCCCAGATCGACAAGCGATACCCGTAGATTCGAAGAAATCGGCCATTCCATGCCTAAAAACAAGTCAGAAACAGAAGAAACAACGCACTGCTAACATACCTCGAGTATATCCAGTGGGCGGTCTTGGTGCCGTTTCAAAAATAACAGCTTTGGCAAACGAGCTCGATTGGAGAAGCATCGACCACAACATTGGAAACTTGGCTTCGCTACCTGTTCCGTTGCAGGAACGGCCAGCAGCAGGATATTGCGAGAGTTGTCGCCCCTTCCTTCGCCAATCAATAGCATCCTCAGATAGTCGTCTCTGAGGCTCAGCCATTCCCGCAGATATTGTCCCTTAAAGACCTGTCAGCAGCAAGCTTGGTTGGTCACGAGTCACTTACTTTACGTTCAGCATCTGATCGCCATGGTAGATCGTCAGCAAGCCCATGTAAGCCCATGGCTGCTCCGCATTTGTCGACACTCCATTCTATTGGTCAAGGCCACCCAGTTCTCTTGGTCTTACGCGAAGAATCGCTATGTGAGGATGAGCCATGTCGTTACGGACTCGGCGTTGGCACCGGGTTTGTCGTTATTTTTGGTCTTTGAGGACCTGACATGGAAGCCATGGGCCCCCGTGATGCTCGGAGATCGTTTGGCCGATGCATGACCAACAGACAAGGGTTCTTGATGATGCGACGAGCCCCGTCGAGCAATAATGACGAAGGTAATGACGACGAGGTCAATCTGGCAGTGTGGTTGGGTGGGTCGTTATTCATCGGCGTCTGAGTCAGAAAGGAAAGTCGTCAGCTGTATAATGGGTGAAACCAGTGCACGGCTCTTTTGCATAATGGAACAAGGGTTGTCATTGGAACGGTGTTGAAAAAGACTGAACCTTGCAGGTTCTTAAATCGCCATTGAAACGGGTTCGAAAGCAACGGAAATTTTCGGGCAGCTCTTTATATGTTGGGAGCTGACATTGATTACCGTGGAGTTATTCGAGGGCAGGACAGTAGTCGAATGTTTCGCTGTTGGCTTGGGAGTGTTATGTTGATGGGAAACATTCAAGTCCATCTGCGTTTTCAACGGCACTCTCCCAAAATGAGCATCATGAAGGCAGTCAGCAAGAAGGCACACGCACTGGAACTAATCCTGAGTCTCGGCCTCCAAAGCGTGATTCTACGCTGTGCTTTAAAAAGACCTCAACTAGCTGTTTTACGAGTAAAGACAAGGGAACATACACTCGACGCTGATGGGGGGGGGATGGTGGTGGTTATGGTGAAAGTCGGAAATGAATCGGAGTTAGTGTCACCGATTCCTTACGGTGCAGGGCGCTCTCCCTTGGCGTCTAAACCACGATTTCTGGGCAGATTTACAAGTTTCTACATCCTGCCTACCATAGCTGCTTTTCCAAGACAAGACATACGCTGATACCTATATACTTACCTACCATAGTTTCGTCATTTCGAAATCTGAGACGTTGTCTACCGCCTGTCTAAATAATTGTCGATCCCCATGCGGCATGCCTACATACACTTCATTTTCGAATTCAGGAAACCTCAACCAACCTCTTCTAAATCAATCCATATTCCATTCAACCAACACTATCCTTATCCTAATTATATAAATTCTTAATATATCAACTATCACTATCACATCCATCACCCCTCCTCCCTAATCACTTACCTCTTTTTCAATCTAAAAACTTTCACACTACACCCACCAACAAAAACACAAACATATAATAAAATACCTCTCCTTAAATATATACATAATCTCATACTCATAACAATTCCCCCCCCCCCCCCTTTTTTTTTTCCTTTTTTCATAGTGTTATATGGGTTTTTTGTTGTTGCCACACCCTACCAACACACAGAGTCCTCAGCACCCCAATGGCGACGGAGGTATCAAGAAAGGATGGGCTATCCGAAGGTAAAGTTGGGCAGTGTAGTGATACAACGTCTAAATGGTGATGCAATGACATTGATTTTTGTGGCTCTCCGCCTTGTACTGTGTTACGGTGATCAGGTGTGCCACCGTTGCTCGCGTTGTTGGCGAATTTGTTCTCCCTCAAACGATCCACCGCTCGTGAATATCAACTCCACATTAGCAGGTGTTTGGCTGTGGTTTCTAACAATCGACAGCCATAGCACTGCGCAAGCCTTTCTCCTCTCTCTGTCGATACTTCTCTCTCGCTCGCTTATCTGCTTTGTTGCCTACCAGAACGATGGGTGCGCCTTGCTTGATTCGCATAATGCTGTACGGAATAGCATCCATTCGTTCAAACGAGCCACGATCGGTCACAGAGTACACCAGGCGATTCCGTGAGCTTCGCTGAAGCATTGAAGGTAAGAGTTTTATCGACGCTCGTAAAGTTGGAGGTCTCACCGAATCCTTGATCTCGGAGCGGGAGTGTCCTCTATGCATCATTCAACATCATGATTCCAATCATGGAGTCAAGTACATACCCTTGGCCAGCAGTATCAATCACCTCAATGAGACATACGGTCTGCGACCACCAGTTGCTTGCGATATGCATCCTCTATGGTCGGATATACGGTCGTTGAGAACGGCAGTTTGCAGGTTCAGAAATGTGCTACTTCAGGACGTGTTTTGACGACTATGTACTCTTTTAATGTGTGATGCGTCAGTTAGCCAGCATTGAGACATTCAAGAAATTCTCACTCAAGAAAACAACTAAGAGTAAATGTGGGGACCCTAAAACCTGTCAGGTGGAGACGTGAATCCAGCTAACACCAGCTCACTGTCTGCAAGTGCAGTCTTCCCTACGCCACCATCCCCAGCATAGCCACTCTTCGGATATACATCTCTGCTGGAGGCGATATAATTGAGAGCTCGGGAAATCGTTTCAAACGGTCTACGTCGAGGGATGAGGAACCTTACTTGGCGTGAACAGGTCGTAAATGAGTGCACGAGACAAAGATGCTTTTATGGTGTTGTGTAACCTGGTTACTACGTAAGGTCCAAAGTTCGTACGGGGGAATAAAATGGGCGGGGGCCGGGCAATCTACTCGAGAAGGCTCTAAGACTCTGTATAGTTGAAATAGAGTATTGATATGCTAAATGTGTGTAATAGAATGTGTATGCTAAACATCTGACAGGCAGAAAAAATAGAAATGCGTAATCATGTAGGTATGCTGGATACACATAGGCAAGAAGGAGACGAGTATCATGTTGGTTATGATGACGTGTTTAAGCGGAGGAGATGCGTATTATCGGAATCTCAAAAAACACCAAGACTTGAACGCGACTGTGCTTGTGCAACCTGAAGGTCGCGAGAAGAAACGTGAAGAACGCTGCTTCCAGTGCTTAAGCTCGTGGGCTACAGAAGATGAGAAAGAAGCGGTGGGGTTGAGGCAAGAGCGATAACGGAGCTAGATCTTCAGGCTTAATAAGTTAGGTCAGCATTTAGACAGAAACAAAAACAGTAGATTGGTAGACCTACCTGGGTGCAATGCTTCAAACGGCCTCCAAATGCTCTACATTATCCACGCCCTTGCATTTCCAAGTCGAACATTTGGTTATCTTTCCCTTTCCACTTTACCTCCTCTGTGTTTCTGGGGCCCATCCATTAAAATCAACAACCGTTCCTCCGCCATGAGAGCGACTATTTTCCTTGGCGTATTTCTTTTGTTTGCGAGCATGGGTGTCGGTCGAGTTGCGGGTGACTGGATTCGAGTGAGGTTCAATGATTCTTGAGGCTCGGGCCCTAGGTGAGATCACATGAATTCTCGAGGCTTGAAGGGTTTGAAGGGCGTCGAGCCTGACGTTGCCGAGCTGCAGAGCCTAAAACTTTGTTTTTGCTTGCAGTGGGGCTGAGTCGGGCACCCGAGATCTTCAGATTCCTGAGAACGAGAGACTTTGGCATCCTGAAACTGGGTTCATCATTAGAGTAGAGTCTCAGATTCTATAAAGCAATGACATTACCTGCGTCGCTGTGGTGGTAAGAAAGGAACGAGTCGAATACGTGGGGCTGGC
>JAYKXP010000268.1:0-41708 GCA_037176845.1 Paramarasmius palmivorus | reverse complement strand
CTAAGGTGGGTTAGAAGGAGTAAGGCGTTCAATATTCACGGTAGCAATGTGCTACATTCACCCTGTGATCGCTCGAAGGGTGGACGTTACTTGCAACAGGACACGGCGCAGTGTGGGGAGGATCATTCAAACAATCATTGATACCCTTCATCGTCAAACGGGTTATCGATAGTGGTCTTGGCTAGTGCGAGGATAATGGATGGAAAATGATCCTATTCGATATCGGTACGTGCTGTGTGCTTTTCTTTGTTGGGGTGGTGAAAGTTGTGCTGATGTCAGTTAGGTTAAGCCTTCACCTCAGGATACACCTAAGATAACCCAGTGTCAACACCGAAACATGTTCAGACCGTTCATAGTAGTTCTTTTATCGCTGGCCTTCGCTTTATTCACGACATGACCAGGTCTCCAAAGGTCTTTCAAAGGACGACTGTAATTCCTCGGGAAAATGCACCGGGAGATTCGAAATGTGAACCTACATTGCGCTAGAGCTGACGCACAGAAATCAATTCCGGAGAACCTATAGTCCGAACATCTTGCCAGGGTTCCGCTCACTCTAGGAAACTTCGTTTCGATAAAGGGCATAAGGGGAAGCGAATAGCAAGTGATATCGACGTTGATGACCTGATGATGGGTGTTGATCACTTGGTTCAGCAGGACTTTAGGAGTTGGTTGGAGGAGATGACGACTGCATATGGGAATGAGTCGGGCAAAGCGACCAGCGCTATGGGAGGAGGAAACGGGTAGAAACTCGTGCTCGTCAGCCTACCTGTACACGGAGGGATTCATACACTGGCGCAGCAGACGGAGAAAATCTGCTAGGACCAAGCAGATGCTGGCGTCGTGGCTAATAGGACCGGCATTTTCGAGAAAACATTTTGAAGCGCGGGGTCACAGCCCAAAGAAATCCGAAGGTCCAAGGCACGTGAGGCTTCGACACTCGGTACCCGGCGGTTACAAGTCGTATGAGTAAAGAGATCGACATCAGACGGTGACAATATCAGTCTTCGGCATCATATTTGATGTGGACTAACAGTTAGTACAGGGGGGCAGATAAACGGTTCGAATGTTGAGATTTACGCAGAGTCTGGATCTCACCGGCACGGCTAGTCGAATTCCAGAATGGTAGCGAACTGTTCTTCATCGGATGACTCTACTACGTGACTAACGGCGACGCTTACCAGACTTGGTGGTCGAGTCTCACACAAGAGAGATCCAAAGCCAGACTGTTTGGGTTGCTTACGTTCACGGTTGACTGAATATGTGGTCATGCAGAGGCAAGAGGATCACTTGGGCGCAGACCATCCATGGCTTCGGTGTAGTACAAAATGTTGTTAGTCTCGTATGACTAGACTAATTTCTTGCTTGATAGCCACCAGAGGAGGATCCAGAGGCAATGGATGAAGCCATGACTCCTATAGAAGATGGTCGCGTACCTTCAATTATGGCAGATCCGGCTGAGCCTCGACTCCACACCTGATCCGACTGAGGCTCATAGCTGCACCCAGCCGTTCCTAACGACGCCGTCGTTTCTCTCTCAACATCGAATCTGGCTGATGCTGATACTCCGCTCCCCCTGCTATTCTCAGTGATACCGAGTCCCTCTCTTTTTTTCTTACATCAGCGCACCGCCATTCCACCGCGAGCCCACGTCCTCATGAAGGTCCAGCTGTACAGGACGAGCAAGAAGTAATCGACTCTATTCGAGCTCACGATGTGAAGACACGTCATCAGGGTGTATGCTTCTATTAGCATCCCGGTTGGCTATGGATATGAACCGCTGAGAACACGATAGCCCCACTATTCAGTGGTTTGTCGACTACCTACTGGCTTCACCGGCGAAGTATTCAGGGCCTGCTCGCCCACAGATTTGGAAGTCTCTCGTATTTCGGTGGGCAGATCTGCAGGAGTTGTGGGAGAAAGTGCCTGGTTATCCGGACAAGGTATGTAAAGGACGCATGTGATAGGATATTGCTTCTCATAAATTTCCCTCCCCCACAGAAAGCGCCGAAATTAACTCGACCTGGGTGCATTGAACAATGGAACAGGGAGGTCGATCTCGTAGCCGGAATTGGGGAGCACGGGATTGGCCAAACTAGAACTGCTACGTGTTCAATGGTGGACATGGTGGGCGTCGGCTTTTCCAGAAGCAGGCTTTGAACCACAATGGGTTCATCATTCCAGATGAATCTGCCGACCTCTCGGAAATGCACCTACGAGGAGACCATGGTATTGTCCTGTTCTTGGTCGTTCTTCGTTGGTGGCACGATGCGGGCGGTCATGAGGATGCACTGGGTATGTGGGAAGAGGGAGTTAGGTCGGTCTATTGGGTGATAGATCGCCTGGTCAATGAACTGTGAGTTGGAACTGTCCTTTGACTATAGCGGCTAACGTTGGAACACAGCCTTCACCATGGCCTTGATGAACCGGTGGATCAGGCGGGCCCAAACGCAAGACTGTGAACGGTGGGGGATCATGCTAGAATCGTCGAAACGCCGCTGTGTGCGTTCCTCTGCTTAGGGATTCGGTTAGTGCCTAGGATTATGACCTGTATGCAATCTGTATCTGGTGTGGTTCAGTAGCGGATGTATTGGATTTTATGTCGGGACGTTCTTTGATGAAAATAGAGTTTTTGAATGTGGATTTATTGACACTTACACGGGATGGTGTGACCAAGTGTGACAACAGGATATTGAGATAGGGCCCAAAAGGCACGAAAACAGTGTTAAGTTAAAATAATTGGGCAAATACTCATTCCTGAGGTGCCGGGACTATATCAGGAAATAGTTAACCTCTTTTAGAAGGTCCTTGGGGGTCAAAATTGGTGTGGTAACGAGTTTTGGGCCTCCCAGAGCGCTCTCTAATGTTGGCTGGGACTTTGCAATGTACCTGTCACTGAAGAAGTGAGGGACTTTGCAAAGTTCCAGTAGGATCGGCTGAGAAGCGGAAGAAGCGGTTCCTCAGTCAAGGTACGTTTGGGCCCTTTACTTCATCACCATTTCACACTGACATAGAACTGGTTACAGTACACGCTCGACTTCACTATCGGAACTTTCACCAACAAGATAACAACTACCTGCATCATCGAAGTTCCCGCTGCAGAGATGGAAAGAATTGAGGGCTACCTTGCAAGAGTATCCGTATGGTCTCAAGATCACATGTTGGAGGCAGGAGTTGTAATAAGGCTTGTTGCAAAACAGGACGTCCGTGGAAACTAACAGTAGTTTGTTCGAACAAATCTCCTTACCTAAGATAGAAAAGTACATCCAAATCAAAGTATCTTGATAGCTGATTGTTGGCTCCAAACCCACACCCCGATTTCAAACAATTTGAACGAAAACAGTACGCAATCTTAATACAAATATTGTCTCTACGAGAAACCAAAGTTACAAGCTGGGATTCGTTTGGTCCACTGAAGAAGCCACAACACGGTGCCAAGTCCAGACAACCAGACTCTGCTTCCTACAAAGCACCACAACGAGATCCTTTGTATCGTACCCAGGCGGGGCGGAGGGACAGAAATAGTGCGCGTCGGTGGGTAGATCAACCTGAGGGATAGCTACTAGCAAATCCAAGGAATCGCAGAAGTCCAACACGATGCATTGGTCCTCCCTCAAGGTAGCACGCAAACTAGTCAAATCCTCCTGTCTGCTGGCTAGGAGATCGGTGACAAAAAAGCGAACAAAACCCCTATCACAAAACACTGAAGACTGGATTCCGGCTATACAAGGCCATAGATGTCAGCGAAACGAAGGTACAACAAGCAAACCCAAAGACATACTTTTACGTCCAGCCTGGGATCGACGACAGAGTACCCCATGCTTTTCCTTCCAATCCTGCACCTGACATTGCTTAGAACAATACGCCACTTGTAAACAGCCACTGCAAACTTTATACGGATCCTGCAAAACAGAAGTGGACGACAAATGAAAATCGAGTCAGCCAGTCATATAGAACGAAAAGGAAGCAGGATACACACATCCCTATTGTGACTATCACTAACTCGAAGTCCTTTACACTGAAAACCGAAATCAGCGACTGCGACCACAATATAACAAAATTGTTACACGAACCTCAGTAGCTCCACAGGTCCTGCGAGAGGCATGTTTGTATGGCATTCGTGCGTACTCGATGTACTCCTCCCGAACAGAAGTAACGATCTCGGCCCACTCTTCCCAAATATCAGCAATAGCCACGTCAATCCGGGTGATTTTCTTCGCGGCCTTAGTCGAAATCCGCAAGGCAGCAGGCGTCAACAGATGAGGAACTAGTGCGGCCAACAAAGCACGACATTCCCACACCAAACGAGGCTCGTGCACGATTATCGGTACAAAGTCCCCACGAAAACGCTCCGTCTCCAAGAATACGTGCAAGTCCTTAAACACCTGGAACAGCCCGGCCTCTAATGCGTCCAACATCCAACCAGCACTCCCATCCCTACGAGCAACCAAAACAAGGAAACGCATACACAACAAAAGCAGCCTGCCAATTGCATCCGTATCCATGCACAAGCGAGTCTTATGACCACTGCGAGCTTCAATCTTCACCTCCCGCAAAACAGTACGCAAACAAGCAGTTATGCACCGAGTCGTCCGCACGAGTAGGACTCTCGTAAACGACACCGAATAAAGATGCATCAATGCGACTCCAAGAGTGTACAGCTCCGCCACGTTGTCCAAAACGCTGCCTCGATAAACGACCCCCACGAACTTGGTTACCGCCGCAGCCACGAAATCGATTTGTCCGCGACTCCTGAGTAGCAATCCTACTAACTCCTCGTTCCTCCCTCTTTCAAAAACGTCCACCTTCCAAGTCGGATGAATAACAACCACTGCGATCGGGAGCAACACAGACCCCTCTATGGAGAGCGACCCAAACACCGATCGAAGAGAAAAACGAACCAGAAGCTCGGATTCCACGAGAAGGCGTGAGAGCGGCGTGAAAGGGTGGTGTTGGACCAACGCGTACACGAAACCGAATATTCCGCGCAACATGCGATCGTACCAAGATCTGGAACGCATAAGGGGAGGACTAGCTTCTGCTCCGCCCAAAGACGGGCTCCACAACTCCAACACCACAAACCAGCGCCAAATCAGATCCCAAGTGCCCTTCGCATCCAACCCAGGGAGAAGAATAGACGCTGGACACTCCCCAGTGTCACGAGGTAGCAGATAGAGCGAGTACAACTCGAAAGCCTCGACTGCCCGAGTGCACCGAGTCTCAACAACGACATCCGGATCGGCAGAGATAGGGAACGGAAGAACAAAGACGCCATGAACGTGCCCGAGCACATTTGGATCCGATGACCTCGCCATAGCTTTCAAATGTTCGATAGCGACACGATCCATCTACAAGGCAAAAGTGTTAACCAGAGAAAGTACGAAAAAAAACAAACACGCACTGAAGGAAACGAATACCAAGAACTCTGAGTGGGCACCACAAACCACACCTCCTTTTGTAGACTTTCCAACCGTAATGGCACTAAACCTTCACCCTAAAGGTATCGTCAATATGCTCCATCCTTTCGCAGCGAGAACAGGCAAGAATCCGAGCAAAGCAGATGGTCCAATAGAAAACCATCGTGATCTGTTCCGCACGTAGTATCCATGGACAACAACAACCAGTAATGCTGTAACCAGAGCACACAATCCTTTCAGTTAAAGTATACCGACTGAGGCACGAGCAACGCACCTTTCGTAATGCACCTAACTCCCGAATAACAGAGGGTAAACATTGAACATATATCAAGATCCTGTCGTCGATTACCCAGAAAACACGCTTGAAGAAAACCACATATGCAGTAGAGCAGACCTCGATCAAGTTTTTCAGAACGAGGGGGAAAGTAGAGAAGCAACTGAGTCATGGAAAACGATCCGAAGAACCGGAGTGTCATCACAAATTCCCACATATGTCATATATTCGACCTATCACGTTCCTACAATCAATTGCTAGACAACCTTACAACAAGCCCCGCCTGATCCATGTAATCCTCGCACCAAGTCCACGCAGTAATCTCCTTCAGGATCCCCCCCAACCTCTCCGCGCTAAGAACAATGTCACACGTAGTAGTGATAAGCTTTCGTTCACTATCCACGCCAAATTGAATAGCGATCTACCCTTAATGTCAATCAAACCGCTCACAGAACGAAGAGAACAAACACTTACGTCGACATCTTCACAAAGACCAGTCACATCAATATCTTCCAGACATTGAAGGAGCATAGTGACAACATGTCCGGTAGGATACCACAAAGAAGGGTCCTGGCTAGCCCTAAACGCTTTCAAGCCCGCGAAACCATTTCTGAGCTTTACCATAGGCCAGCTGCTGCAGTACTCCTCAACGAGCAAGGGATATAGTCCAAGCAAAAAGTCAACGACTACGGCATCCAACTTCGAAGGAGGCAGCCACAACCTGCAAAAGAATGAGCATCCTAATTCCACACGACGAAAAGATGTATCGAGGGAAACCACACGCACCTATGAAAACACCCGCGTCGTGCTGCCACGTAGCCCAATACCATGTAAGAGGCATCCAGGTCACCCTGACCGAATACCTCACTTCACCAAAGATCAATATCTATTTCACCACAAGCGAGATATCCATACCTGAATCGTCCTTCCCTAGGTTCGGCATTAAGAACCGTCGTCATCATCTCCACAGCAATAGCCAGCTTATCAGCGGACACAGAGGTCATGCCTACGGCGTCCAAAGGCAAACCTCGACGCGTCAAGACGGACCTCTCTTCCATGCAGCTGAAGCAAGGATGGTGCCAAACGGACAACATTGCATTCCAGGTCGTGACAAACGACTTCTGCAGCAAAGGATTGTCCATTCTATTCTTCAACAGTAGCGTCGACTGGAATGCAGAAGTGAGCTGCCAGGAAGCAGCCCACAACGCCCAATGAAGAACACCTGCATTAGGAAGCCCAGGCAAAGAAGGCAGCCTGACAATCCAACAATGACGATCACCAACCCATCGCGTATTTCCAGAAATCTCAGACCACGGGTGAAGAAATACTTCCGCGGAAATATCATCGTAAGATTCCCATCCTCGAGCTTCGTACTTCTGACGACCCAGATCCACAGTTCGGGTACCTTGCTTCAAGTATAACGCACGATAAGAAACAAAGGACGCTCGTGGGTAGAGCAATATGACCTCTGTGGCAGTCGCCACATTCATAACAAGTGCTGCCCAGTAATACACAATTCAGCAAAACAAACAACAAGCAATCCAACGAAGTCCTCACTTGAATAGAACCCCATAATAACCTCGACGGGCTCGGTCCTAGCGGCCACCAACTGCACTTTCGTGCGAGCCTCATTCACGAAATTGAACACGCCTGCAATTGTCATGAACTCATATCTATCCGCCACTGTACCGGTATTCGGAGTGCATTTCAGCGATTCCAGCCTAACGGCTGTTTCAAAATCAGCATGCTGCTCTTCGCTGAGCTTCACCCCGCTAACCATGACCGTGGCCAAAGGAACATACGAATACCCGACGTCCATCAAGAACCGACCCAAACGGACGACATGGCGCAGATGGACGAAGACATCGAGATCAGATGGACCGAAACGCGTCCTGGACAAAAACTGGACGACTGCCGACCCGGATACAAGCCCTTCTGTCTGAGAAAGCACAGCTCGAAAAGACTCTATTTCCGCGACACCATCGAAGAACCTCCCATACAACCGATGCAAACTGAATACGGTTCCCTCGTATCGAAGCTCGAGCTGACGGATGGTGCGCGAGAGAGACTTGAGCTTGGCCAAGTCGACGGGAGACATAACGTCGAACAGGGACGTTTCTGTAACATGTAGCCTACCAAAGGATCAAAACCAGTCACATACGCAGTCTGCCAAAATGAAAAAGAAATTTAAAAGATAACTCACAACGTAGCCAAAGGATCCATTTTCGAGGGCAGATTCGGATGTAAAAGAAGAAACCCAAAGAGATCAAAGCTTTTAAACCACAACCGCATCCTTGCCGACCATGTCCACACGCGCACCCTGTCAATTAGAGTATGACTCGACCGCATGTTTATTGAGCTATCAAGAAAGTAACAAGAAAACTGCTCGGCACACGTTACTCAACGAAACAAGGTCCATGCTCGCATCCACCTAAACGACCTACTAAACTGCTTCCACACTAACATCCAATCCAGACG
This sequence comes from Paramarasmius palmivorus, assembly GCA_037176845.1. Classification (NCBI taxonomy): domain Eukaryota; kingdom Fungi; phylum Basidiomycota; class Agaricomycetes; order Agaricales; family Marasmiaceae; genus Paramarasmius; species Paramarasmius palmivorus. The sequence goes on along the minus strand of JAYKXP010000268.1, from coordinate 33,542 downwards.
CTTTCCAATCATCCGCCCAAAAAACCCAATCAACAATGTCGTCCCTAACTGCATCTGCATGCTCAGACGGTATACGAAAAACACACGACGTGCACACAGACTGTGCCGAAGAGTCATATGTAAACGCCACCTCAAACTAAACATCATCAGTACGGAGACAAGCGAAAAACACACACCACACTTACATCCACCTCTTCCTTTTCCCACAGACCAGACCACGCAACATCAGTAAGACACCGAAGGATCGCCGCTACGGGAAACGCGGAAGGAACAGAGATGCCAGTCACATCCGGAGGGCAACAATGCCTTGCCCTTCGAAACGCCGTTCGCAGTTTCTCCATCACGACACCACGGCGATGGTCTTCATCCATGAGCAAGTACAAGCCAGACAAGTAGTCGAATATCACAGCTTCAGGTGAATGAGGTGGTTCACACTTCCTAAATCGGGAATCAGCTAAGAGATTACATGAGACGGTAGCAACACACAGATGACTGCATCCATGGATGCCACTAGTATAGCGCCAAATCTCCATTCCATCCCACGAGACACTGTAAAGGTATATAAAAACAAGCGGAAAACAGTACGAAGAAAGACTCACACTGACGAAACATCAGACAAAGACGACTCAGTATCGGACCCCTCACCGTCACCCAACTCCATTTCAACTCCATTTCCACCAGGCACTGTACAACCATCGACGTTTTCAACAAGTCGACCAGCGTCCAAATCCGCAAATGTATCTCCAACTTCGGAGCTTCCCACCACAACCGTAAGAGCTGATGATCCCACTGGACTGCTCTCCTCTGACGCAGAAGCCACCCCATCCGGCCGCACTCCTGACACCACTTCAAACGACCGATCTCTAATGACTACCACACGAGTCTTCTTCAATCCCGCGAAACAAGAATGTTCTCTGACTGCCAGCTCCGCTTCTGAATGCACAAAGCATGGCCTAGCCAGATCCTCCCTATCCAGTCTGGACACGGCCAAACCAACGACACTCGGCTCCCAACAATACAAATGCCAGGAAGTGACACGAAGATAGAAAGTCAAGCGGAAGGCATTGGGGAGGCTAGGCAAAGGAGGCAGATAATGAATCCAACAATGCCCATCGCCGAACCAACGCAGCTTCACTGACAGCTCGGAATCCGACGAGAGATACTGAACACCAGTCAACATATCCACCGATGCCCAACCCCTACTCTCGTATTTAGCACGTGCTGTATCAACTGCACGAGAACCATGTTTGAAGTACAATGCTCTGTTCTCGACAAAAGACGTCCACGGATAAAGAGAGACGACCTCAGTGGCGGTGACAATGTTCAGGACCAGCGCTACCAAATAATTGACGTTCATGATCAACGAAAAATTCAGGCAAAAAGCACTCATACACTTACTAGAATAAAAACTCAAGATAACAGCAACGGGCTCCTCCAAAGCAGCGATCACTTGAACCTTCATCCCATCTTTGTGACGAAAGTTGAAGACACCGGCAATACTAGCGAATTCGTACCGATCAGCGACATTTCCCGTATTTGGCTTCGCCTTCATAAACTCGTCAAGGACCGCAGATGGAAAACTAGAAGGCTGCTCTTCACTCCTACGCTTCTTGCCGTCCATGACAGTCTTGAGAGGTTCAAACGAGTAATCGCGGTCCAGGAAGAAGTTGCCCATGCGAATCGTAGACTGTTTCGTGACAAAGACATCCAAATCCGAAGGGGAAAAAAGACCGCGAGAAAGATACTGCACCACCGCGGACCCCGAGACCAAAGCACCCGTCTCCAACTGCAGCAGTCGAAAGCTGGAAATGTCGTCCGGGGTTTCGAGAAACCGTCCGTATAGTTTGCCTATACCGAAGTAGACTTCTTCGTAAAACAGAACCTGACCACGAATGCCACGAGAAACTCGCTTCAATCTAGCCAGAACCTCTGGAGAAGCCAAATGAAAAAAGACGTGTTGAACGACTGTAAGACTTTAGAGAGTATGAGCAAGGGAGACGGGGATGAAAAACGTAAAACTCACAAGAACAGGAACCGATCCATCACAGAGCGATGAAAAGAGTCAAAAAGATACGCTACTTATAGCAAGTCTGGGAGGTACGAAGACAGAACGAAGCATGGCAAGTCGAAGAGAACAAGGAGACGAGACGCACCTTATCTGACTTGTGCACACGGCTCTCAAGATCCCAAAACGTGTATGGCCGCTGCGACCCGAACAAAGGAAGAGACCGATTTCGCCGAAGTGCAACAAACAGGTCGAGCCAGAAAGATAACAAACAATGAGGATGGGGTGGAGACCAAAAACAAACATCAAAAAGGTGCAGAAGCAGAGAATCGCAGGAACAGAGCACCAACGCAACAGAGGGAAAACCAAACACGCTGCACATCACGAAAAAACGTGGAGCAAGCGCAGGAAGAAGCAACAAAACCAAAAAAGGATCAATCTTTCGTGGGAAAAAAGGCCGTGGGAGCATTTGTCGAATAGCAAAGGAGACCAAGCGAAAAAGCCACCATAAAGAACGATTTCTTCATTAACATTCCGAACTCGTAATTGCGGTCATTCATCGTTGGTCCACCGTCTCCATCCGGATCAAAGGAGAGCCTTTAGGTCCTGGCCCAACACAGTGCCAGGTTCAAAGGCCTGGTCAACTGTTGGAGCTATATGTAGCTCATGAGTCGGAACTGCACCAGAGATTGGTTGCGTTTTTGGGTGGCCGCGGGGAGATGCACTTCGTTGCGTTGCTTCAAAGTCCTCAGATTGGGAAGGACTCGGAATACCGTGTTGGGCCTTCATTATTTGCCGTTCGACCATTGGTATTCCCTCACCACACTAGAAATCGAGTTAAACCTGTTCGATGTGAACGTGGCTAGGCTGTATCGTTTGTCGACTTTAACGGTACACGTTGTTGGTCCGGTCTCGGGATCATCTCGCAACGGACGAACTTTATTGCCCGAACTGTTCTCTCTAACGGTGTGTGGATTCACAGAACAGAAGGGACAATTTCTTGACCTCATATATACGCCGAAATTGCGACATTTGATATTAGGGAAGGCCCCCTTGACGACCACCCCCATCCGATATCTCAATTCTTTCCTTCAAGCGTGTGCATGTTCCCTTTACTCACTGAATGTGGTGGGGATTGTATATGCAAAATGGGAATGGGTTGATTTTATGAAGCGGAGCTTGCTCTATCTACAGATGTCCATTCGCCTGGGGATCGGTTTCGCATCGCCGGATCCTTTTCCTCAGCCAACTCGCCAGTCCATTCATATGCACTCCTTACGATCACTACGGGTTCACGCCATCAGCAACTATCACACAACCTCCCCGTTTTTTCTGTCATCTATCGCTGCTCCTAAATTGGAATGCCTAGAGGTGGAGGAGAAGAGTCTTTCCTGGGACTTTTGGTGTCATTTCTTACTTTCCTCGACTTGCCAACTGACAAAGCTGTCTCTGTACTGGCACCGTACGGACGGTAATCATCACGGAACACTTATCATTTGTCATTCAGCTTGTTCGCAGGCAGTGGAAGAGCTTGATGTGGATAGGACAATTCAAGGTGGTTATACGACCTGCTGGGCTGCCCTGGTGTGATGCCTCTCCTCCGAAAGTTGAGGATTCGATGTCCGCCGGTGTATCATCGATTTTGGGAGAGTCTCGCTGCCTACCGCCGCTTGTCAGTTCCTTCGTTTGTTGTATTGGCTTGGGACAGGTGCGATGCGAGGGGTACCACAGAACTATAACTCTTACTGTTGGAGCGCTGTACATTGTAACTGGTCTGCTTAAATCGTATGTTTGTACTACTACCATATGAAAATGTATCACGGGTCAGTGAATAGCAAAAAGAGTCGCAAGGTATTAGCGGGCTGCGCCCGCGCCTTCTAGTAGAAAACGTTGACTCGCCTAAGCGCCCAACGTTCTGATTCCTTGTCTTCCACCACCACCATACTCTAGTCATAGCTCTCCACGCACTCTTACAGCCTCGCATATCAGCATTGGATTCGGAACTCTACATGGAGACCTCCAAATTCGATCAGTCTGCCAGTCACCCAGTAGCAACTGGGTGCTCCGCAGGTTGTTTGGTCCAGGTCCGTTTGCACCAAGCTCTTGGTTCGGCCTACTTTGAACCTGATTTCTAGGTTCAAGATGTACGACTACCACGATGAAGAGGTCAACTGCATTTCGCATTCAACTTCCGAACCGACAATCCAAAATACACGGCTTGCGGTTCGCAACAAAGCTCAGTAGACATGCGATGAACGTTCGACACCATGTTTTCCCCTGTATTCCGTCAAAGTTCAGGATACCTATCATCAAGCCTATTTCAGATACCACCTCCCGCTACTAAACACCAACCGCACATCCTCACTCAACCAACGATCCTGTGTCTTTTCGAGCGTCAGAGCGACGTTACATCACAATATCAGGAGCCACAGAAACTCATCGAGTTGAGACCGAGCAGCATCACGGTCTCTGCTCGAGGCTCAGAGCATCAGGGCACAGGAGGAAATGGGGATAGAGGTCGTCAGGCTGAGTAAATCCTCTAGGAGGTTCTATTGCATCGCAAGTCACATTTTTCGCGCTCTGACGAGATGGCATGCTAATGAGGACAAGTACCAGAAAATATCTCGACGCGAAACTGGAGATTTTGGAAGCGTGAACGCTTGAGCACTTCTGGCTAAACAGTGGTGCATGGGCTTCACCTCTTGTCATCCGTTCACTCTTTGATTACCGTGTATGTAGCCCTCGCTGTCACCTTTCATCGACGTTTACATACTCATTCTTTGGTCAATAGGCAATGTCTTGAACCCTGGAAAACATATTCACCAGGGAAAAAATTGGCTCGGCGCTTTCAATAACGCATGCAGGAGTTACACGAGGCTAGTATTGACACTGCCGGACGCGAGAAGCGTTTTAGTGGATCCGTTAGCTGTTGGTCAAGAAGCACAGTAAACGCTTGCGGGATCGTTCATCCTCTCCCACCTACTTTGCTGGTAACGGTTCAGAAAGGTGTGTACGTTGAGACTCTTCGCCAGAAGAAGATTTCGCTGATCACTTGTTTAGAGTACAATGGCAAGCGGTACCGAAAGTCTTCCAGAAGAAAAGTTGACTAGAGGCGCTGTTCGGGTTCACCATGGGGTGGCCGAGCCGACGAAGAAGACTAAAGACACGAAACCAGCTGTCTGCGGATCATCATAAGGGAAGAACTCGCGGGGTTGTTGGATATCAATACACTAATGATCTTCGTGAGTTGTCATACACACGATGTGAATACTTCTAACTATATGCCTATCAGGGCACTCTTTTCTTCATCATTATCACCACATTCCTCATTAGACCGTACCAAGAGCTCAAGGATCCAGGCGTCGCAGCCGTCATACTCCTCCAATCAACGCTCCGACTCCTACACCCAACCGTTACAGTTTTCAACCCAGATGCGTCTACGATTCTTATTAGCTGTTGGTTTGCCAGTGTTATACTCAGTCTCGCCTCCGCCTTCTTTGGGGTCGTGTACAAGCAGCAGCAGATTAGCGGAACACCAAGCGAACTTGAAGAAGCAGCCTTACGACGAAATATCCTTCATATAACGTCGGCGCTTGGAACCGCGGTGGCATCTTTGTTTGCAGGGATCTTGTATCTCTTGTGGGGGTTTCGTTCCCCGTTACGCTGGCTATTGTTAGGGACGGTTTCTTCTTGGGTGGATGGGATTGAAGATGGATGATGGGTGTCGTGGACGTTCGGGGTGGATAGAAGACTTGAGGTGTGGTAGGGCAACGGAAGGTGTTGACGAGAGATGATTGAGTAGAGTGGGCGATGTCGGAGAACGAAGTACGCGTCGAGACGGGTTGTTTGAACCCGGTGCGTGGCTAAGGGAAGGAGGAGGTAGCGGATAGAGCCCCCCTGCCAGCGCATCGTCGAAAGAGCGACCGTACTTATCAGTCATAGGCAAACTGTTCTGGTAGCATGTCATTGACAAGGTACTACTCGGTTTTTAGTTTTATAAGTACTTATTTGACTAATACAATGAATTTCCTATAAACTATGAGCAGACTCATTCAATCTCAAAGTTTCTGTTGGGAGGAGGCATATATGGTGACCAGTGTGGTGATCGTTTTGAGACGAGAAATGTCGGCTCCAGGTAATTCGCGACGCGTCTGATTCTCTTCTTCTCCCTTCACGCCGCACGGTCCATCATCCCCTGAACAGTACACGGTACAGGGTAAAACCATGGACACACTTCTACTCCCACATTACAGACCTAGTGTGTCTCACACTCTTGGAGAAAGCACGGCTGATAGGAGCTAAGGCCCGCTATCAGCAACGATATGTTACGATGCGTCTTTGAACGCGGCATTGGCGTTGAACGGCGGCTCTGAAAACCACCTACACATTTATACAAAGTTTGTGCTGCCTTTGTCGTCCTCTAACTGCCACCTTTTGACGGAAATATCGCAGAGCTAGTACGTTCACGCAGCACCTGCCTCCAGCCTGAGCTCGCATGCACCGTGGTTATTTTCCGAGCGGTGATACTTCCTACAGCTTGCCCAGACATACCACTTCCTTTACACCAACACGCACTCTACAACTTCGGATTGCTCGCTATTGATTCCAAAATACTTAACCTTTGGCAGAAGATACAGTTACTCGACATCAGGATCGTACTAACAGAAAACATCGTTACCGAATCCTCCGAACAGGATACACCTCAACACGAGCGATCCAAGCCTCTCGGAATATACCATCATTCACGGAACTGCCGAACCAATCGCTTCTCCAGCCCATTTGGATGATATACCAAATCGTTCCCCAGCTGCAGAGGATAGCATTACTGCTGGTCTCGAAACGTCGGATACGACGAGAGGAGGCGAAATGGATACGGGATTAGAATCAAGAGCTGGGATTGCGCTTTCGCATTCTTTAGATGTGGCTAGTAGAGTGGCGAATCCTGCGAGTTCTGGTTCAGTAATGTGAGTTGTTTTTGCTGGTATTTTCCGAGGAGCTGAGATAATAACTATTGGGTTCAACAGGACCGTGGCCTGTGTAGGGGTTGGCTAGGTTCTGGGAGCTGAGAGCTGGGGTGAAGAATAGGTGTACATGTGGGCGGCCAAACTATCGGGTCTTTCACGTATTCTTTCATCCTACGTCTGTATGGTTTCATGCCCCTCAATCCAAACCTTCACTCTGTACTTTCTCTAGCTCGCATGCGCAGCACTCTGCAGCTCTATGCCTTTGACATCTTTCCCGGCCTTCTATGACATCCGTACACCCCTTGACCGAATACCATGTCTAATAACTTGGATCGCCGGCAAACGTCAACAAGGAATCCAGGATCACTATCTTTACCATTCTCACCTTCAGGCTTCTACCTTGCGCGACGCTCTCCACCTTCCAATCCACCGATTAGGATGCTTGGGATTGAACCAAGAGTTTGAGTTTGAGCTGGGAACGAACTGCCGGGTGCCAGAGTGAATGGGAGCAAGAAGAGGAAGTTAGCGGAAGTTGGGAGGTGTAAATGGTCGCTCGGCCATTGCTTCGTACGGCATTCAATTCGATCTTTTCACTTTACTGTTACGGTGTACTTTGTACATACTCTGGAGTCGCGCTCTGTCGCTTCTATTTACTGCAGCTACTTTTATGTACATCGAGATATAACTCTGGGACTCGTATGAACGCGTTGTATAATAATATAGCAAGCACCGAATTCTCAGCTTCCGGTATGACCTGGACTTGAGCGAAACCTTAGCCAAACGATCAGAGCCCGGCGATAACCGTTTGAGTTTGTTGAAGATTCTTGTTCTACCATCGTGGGGATTCTAGGCGAAAGACAGAAAGTACCGATGCCGATGGAATCGCTGTACAAAGACGCCTTTTCAAACAATGACCATGGATCTGGATACTGAGAATAGGAAAGCGTACTCGTCATCCTGCTTGCAGACAAAACTACGACTCCAAGCAGTTCCCGGTCCCTTTTTCATCTAGAGATGCTTGCAAGCTTGAGTTTGACGCGTTCCGATGGGTTTTGGTACTAAAGTAGAAGTGGTATTGGCGCGGCGGACATGTCTAGTGTCCTCAAGTTGCAAAGGGTTGACGATTTTGTAGCATTGGGGGTGCAACGAGGAAGGTCATCTTCCGTGCCTATGATTCCAGTGTAGGGGGAAAAGAGGGGGCGTAATGAAAAGCGAAAGGATGGAAGCCTGAAAAACGATGGCAGCTGCAGCTGGGAGCTTCTCAAACGAGACGGGGAGTGGAAGGCGGCCCTAGTACTTGATTACAGTAGAACGATCAACGTCATGAAATAGCGAAAACCAAAGCGCAGAAGTTGGCTGGAGCTGTTATGAGTGTCATGAGTAAGTAGAACAAGGCCAAAAAGGAATTCTGAACACGCACAGGATTGAGACTAGGAATGTCGGGCCGGGGTAACTCACGCGTTTCTTCCTCTCCCTTCACCCACAGTTCACCCATCATTCTAAATCATTCCAGCACTGAACTTTGGTACGAGATGGAGCCATGGACACGCTCCATTTGCTGCAATCGGGATTCCAGACCTATTGCAACTCACACCCTCGGAGAACTCCTTCAACACGTTAATACTACGCGATCGAAACCAAGGCCCACTACAGCAGCCATGGGTTGCGACTCCTCTGCGAAAGCAGCTACCAAAGTCTGACATCGGGTTTGTGCCGTCCTCCTTGCCCTCTAGCCTTCACCTAATGCAACTGTTATAGAATTCCCGACTTTCACGCAAACTCCCCGGCGCCTCTCTCAGTCCTCAAACATCACACCACTGGGAAACTTCCCTTCATCATGTCAGTTTTAAAACTATTTACACGTGCTACACGGGTACCGTGAGTTTTCACCGCTCTTCCTGCGACCACCACCAAGGATCCCCCAGCTTCCTGAGAAAGCTTTGAGCTAGAATGGTAAGCCGCACCAAACAAAAAAAAAGCTTGAGGTCTTCACTGACTCTGTTTGTCTATAACCAGGCGGATAATCCACCGGAAACAGTCGCTGCGGAAGGAAAGAAGCCGACGGTTGATAAATCATTCGAGGTGTTGTTGACGAAGGTTGAGAAGTACGACGAAGAGTTGGTGAAGGGCTGGAAGGAGGACATTGATACACTCCTTGTTTTCGTATGTTCGCTCGTGCATCGTGTTGACAGCCTCTAACACGCTACATGACCAATAGGGCGGTCTTTTTTCTGCTGTCGTCACAGCATTCCTTATTGAGGCATATCAAAAACTCGAAGAAGACCCTGCTGATAAGACAGTCGCTCTCCTCGAACAGTTGGTCTCTCTCCAGCAACCGAATACATCAGAAACCCCCGGCATTTCCCCCAACTTGAGCCCCTTCACACCCGATGCATCTACGATCCGTATCAACTGCTTTTGGCTCCTTAGCCTCATATTCAGCCTCACGTCAGCACTGTTCGGCCTTTTGTGCAAACAGTGGGTTCGGGAATTCCAGCGCGATACGCCCACAAACACGCCAGCAGAAGCGTTAGCATTACGACAACTTCGTCGTGAGAGCTTTGAAAAGTGGAACGTCCCCGCTTTCTTAGCTGCCCTGCCGATACTCCTCGAGATCGCGCTACTATTCTTTTTTGCTGGAATCCTGGACCTCCTTTGGGGGCTTCACACCATCCCATTCGCGATTTCATTAGTTGCTGTGCTGCTCAGTGCAGGGCTATATTCCATCACCACCCTCCTCCCCACGTTGACGATACCCAGGGATCTCAGGATGGAGATCAAATGGCAACATTTTGAAAAGCTATCATACCAGTTCATCTGCCCGTACAAGTCACCGCAGGCGTGGCTGTTCTATCGATTTGTGTGCAAAGTCCTTCATCCCTTGTCCAAATTCTGGAAATCTACCGAGGATTTCGAGGATGACTATTACAAGCCTGCTCCCGCATTGCGCTACCACATCGAGTCACCGGCATCGGATTGGTCTTCGTTCGATCTTCGAGTGGTCAGGCAGTATGACCAACATGTCCAAGACCATCCTGACTTCAGTCTCCCCATAAACCTATTCAGTCTACAAGTATACCAACTACGCGCTTTCGAATGGGCAGTCACGATGTTCCGCGACAGTCCATTGATGATACCCCATCTCCAAAATGTGTTGGGAACCATACTCCCTTCTGTTGCGATGTCTGCCGTGCTTGGCCACTGGGATGTTGCGTTGTGGAGCGATGTTTCGAGAGCGGATGTTGAGCTTGGTGTTGCGGATCCCGCGGAGTTCCGAAGGCAATATATATGGAATGGGGTCGCGGACTTCCCACAGCTCCCGACTACTGCTATTCCTGATCCTGCGATTTGCCAGTCAGAAGGAATCAAATTCTTCTTCCAACACCAATACTTGATGATGGGGAATCGCGACAGCGACATTCGTGCTGCACTTGAACAGATGGGCATGCAAACAGCAGGTTTCCATTTCGTCACTCCGCTTTCAGTAACGGGAAGGCTGTGGGCACACCAGGACGCCGGTGTCCAAAAGCGGGCGCTCACCCTCCTCCAACTCTACGAGGAGTCTTGGAAATCATGTTCAGGCGTCGAGAACGACGATGATGACGGACACCTCAAGGAGCGCCTGGCTTTTATATGGGTCCTTGCGAAACACATCACCCACACCGATCGTACTTCGGTACTCATAACAAGTAAACGTGGTCGGGAGTTCATTCGGTTCATTCACCACGAAATCATCACCCAACAGTTCTATTGTTATGACCCGTTCTTTAATCATGTCGAATGGCAACGAGCAATCGAAAGGACACAAGAAGTAGGAAACTTACCCCCCGACTACTTCGCACCATTGCCACACAGGTATGGTCCACGACCTGATTTACCACCGCTACCTCCCAGACGATATTCCCTCGAGGCTGAAACGGGTGTTGAACTCGATCACGATAACAAGGCACCAGATTCTCAGCTTGATGGGTCTTTACCATCTGGCTGGGAGCAGTTGACTACCCCAGAGGGCAGACCGTACTTTTTCGACCACAAAATAGGTACAGTAACATGGGAAGACCCAAGACATAACATCCTGCCGGCATCAGGTTCTCAACTCGACGGGCCTTTACCACCTGGCTGGGAGCGAAGGACTTACCGAGGCGGCAGTCCGTACTTTTTCCACCGCGACACATGTACAGCTACTTGGCTTGATCCAAGACGACGCGCCCTTGCTGGTGGTCAGGTTGCAGAGTCTTCTGGCTCTGGGAACCCACAGGCGTCGGGTTCTCAACTTGATGGGTCTTTACCATCCGGCTGGGAGCAAAGGAATATCCTGGGCACTCCGTACTTTATTGATCTCGACACAGATGCAGTGTTCTGGAAAGATCCAAGACAATTTGTCCCTGCTCACCAGGTTGCAGAGTCTTCTGGCTCTGGGAACCTGCAGGCGTCAGGTTCTCAACCTGAAGGGCGTTTACCACCCAGCTGGGGGCAAGGGACTTTCCTGGGCACTCCGTACTTTTTTCACTACAGGACACGTACAGCGACCTGGAAAGATCCAAGACAAATTGACCCTGCTGGTCAGGTTGCGGAGTCTTCTGGATCTGGTAACCCATGGATATCTCAGGATGATAACCATGTTACTTCATCTCGCTCCCAAGCCATTGACGCCAATGCTGATTCAGATCCCGGCGTGTTATCGGAGGTAGGTCAACAAAGTAACTCTGATCCTGCACCGAACAATGCAGAGGTCGAGGGATCGTCTGGTATTTCATCTTCCGATATCCAAGGTAGTGCACCCATGTCTCCGCCTTCCGATTCGTCAAGTGTACAACCCACAGACCATCCAACTGGGTCATCAGATCCTCCGGCACCCATGCTCACACTCTCTACTCTCAGAACTGACGATTCAAATCGCGATACCGAAGTATCGAGTCCGCAGGATGACGGGGAGACATTGGATATCCAAACCATACAAACCTCCGGAGACATCGAAAATGCAGGGAACTCGTCGGTATTGGGCAGAGGACATATTACATTCGCAGGAGGTGGAGGTCCTTCTCACTTGCACAGCGCCCACGACGTCGGCAACGAGTCAATACGGAGGAACGCAGAAGGTGCAGGTGCTGATCGCACTTCGGATGAAGTGCTTGATTCTCTTGTCGCATCAAGTACAGGGGATATCGATACGGAGAACATGAATGTAGTCCAATGTCCAGCGTCAGAAGAACATACAATCACCCAAGATGCTCCGCTGCCTTTAGTTGATCTCGGGGTTAATGAGCAAACGAACCATCTGGCTGCTCGTACCGAGGAACAACACACGCGATCCTCGAGAGATACTGAAGAAAACATACATCCAGAGAACTCGAGCATCGTAACGGGCGAAGGCGCATCTACAGTTGATCTAGCTCATTTGTCTGGCAAGGTTAGTCTTTCTGAGTGTCTTGGTGTTGGTTTCGACAACTCACCTCAATTGTAATCCCCAGGACAAGGATTACCATTCGCCGCCCCCCGGAGAGATAGATGTATCCTGCCTTGATGATCCAGAGCCCACAGCTCGAGCTCGAAATGCTGTTTTCGGTGTTTCAGCTCATTCTGAACAAGACGAACAAGCGCTTGGAGCTTCTTCTGAGCAGGACGCTCAGGGCCCGGATGGATCACAGCGCAAAGACGTACACACCACAGACCGAGGACAAGGAGCACAATCTCATCTGGAAGTTGAATACGGCGACGAGTACCGTTCAGGTGTCCACAATGACGCAGAGATTCTTCATCCAGATCAGGATATCGATACGAGGAACCCAAACATGGTCACCCAATCTCCAGAACGCACCGTCTCTCAAGATCCTCCGTCACCACCGGTTGACGAACAAGTGGCTCATATCCAAGGACAAGGCAAGCAGCATCCAGAGTGAGAGGCGGAGCTCGTTTGGCGGACAAGGTTTGTGTTTCCGTAGTCCAGGCGTTGTTTCATTAGCTCATGCTCAGAACGTTGAGGTAGCACCGCTCCCCGGAGAGACAGAGAATGAACAAAGTGCTTAGACTGCATTCTGAGCCGACTCGAAGTTCCATTCCCTTAACCGGACAATCTCGAAAATAATCGACGGTATATGGTTCGTCGCAGGGCATTTGAGTGGATGGCGACACAACCTCAAGATGTGGTATTCTGAGGTCAGGTCGATGTTCCGCGTTCATTGGTGTTGGCTTTTGTCTGGTGTCGTATCTTGTATATCCGAGCGGCATGGTACTTGTACTGAGATGTAGGATATCAAGTCAGATGTACAGGGAAAAGAGCGGATTCTTGTTGAATGCGAACAAACTCGCTTCCCCTTTTAACGCTGAGATGAGCTCGATCGGGCACTGCGACAAAAGCTGCCATTATGACCTTTTCATTCCCTTGAACGACTGACCTCTTCTAGCACGATCTATTCCTCGAGAGCGAAGAAGGGGAAAAACATGGTATGGACACGTAAAGACGATGTCATCATTCGAGTCACCAATTCCAGCTATCTCGCGAAACGACTCTTATGCACTCACAACCACCACCCTTCTATCCAACACATCCTACACCCACACAATGCACATCAGCAAGCAAGGATATTGCCCACTCCTCCCCACGCCATCCCCTTACCCATGAACGCGACCATTAATCACCTAAAGACATACCCAAGCATGATATACCCTGCCTCCCGACCTAGCACCGGAAAGCTCACCCCGGAGTCTCGCGGGCGTTAAGCGTGATTATGGTAGAGCTATTTGGGATAGTTTGGGGGGTCACCATGCGTTTTTGAAAGAGCGGAGAGGGATTGGTACGGTCGAAGGTGGTGTTGGGGGTTGCAGGTCCAGCACATGAGTTAATGTTCGTGGTATCGTCAATGGTTCAAGTTCCTGATATCCAGAATCAAGATGCGCAGCCTGTAGCTCACCTCGATTGTCAAACGAAGAACCCACAATACCCCCAGATCCCTCTCAGCATTCCATCGACGACCCATCTTTGATTTCGCTACCTCAGAATTTATCAGGGCCTGAGCGACGTTCTCCAATATCCAAGGAACTACAACATCTACTGGTTCTTCGTCATCCCGCTCAGAAGATGAGCAGTATTGAGGTTCCGACTCAAGGGGTGAAGGGGTGTAGTAACTCTGGGCTCTGAGATCGTCGCTGCCGGTAGAAAGTCGCCTGGAGTGACGGAAAGAGTTGATTCGGAGTTCAAACGACGACCTGGAATGGTTTCTTCGGCGTTAGTTCCTGGCGGTAGTGAACATCGGGTGGTGTCGAGAAGGGAGGTGGTAAAGGGGGCTGCGTGAGGATGCTTTGGGTTAAGGAGTGCCGTCTGCATAGCGAGGTCGTGCTAAGAAGTACTAGGTTGAGGAGATGGACACAGGAAGATACTCTATGTACGAGCTTCGTCGTTGCTCGCTTTACGATCTGTGGACTTGCATTTTGCTATGTATTCTTTTCTTTTCACTATCTCAAATTGTATTCTTCGAAAGTAACAAATATCAATGTATTTCTTTTGCACAGGTAGCCTTAGGGGCGATACAAAAGTCGTCCGGATGATAGAAGTGGAGCGGAAAGCTTGAACGGACACAAAATCTTCGAAGGGAGAAGGAAACGCGATTCTAGTTGCGGGATGGACGTCTAGACGATTAACCAAGGCTCTTGATACATTTAGTACGCGGCGTATGGATGTTCGGAGGCCTGGAGTGTTTGAGTATCGGTGAAAACATGTAGCGTACTGGACGATTGGCGTACCTATATGTCGAAGTATCCTAGCTGACCTCACTCGTTTCCTCAATCCCTCGAAGGTAGTACAGTATTTCAATCCACGATTGTGATTGGCGGAGTTTCGGAGAGCACGAGGAAGCTGTCGTAGCTGGGGATGTTCAGGTTTGGCGTAGTGCTTGTACATAGGCAACTAGCGTCTAGGTTGTAACGAGACGTGGAACGCATGAGAGGCGTGATATTACGGTCGGTGGAGTGATCTTCTACCCAATGGTAGAATTGAAATGGACGATAACGACCGAAGAGAGGTCGGGCTACTGTGTTGAGGTTCGAAAGTGAGACTATACAGCGGAAGAGAGGTCGATACCCTGACGTACCTTCGAAATAGCTCTATCGATATTCAAATTCTCCTCTTCAGTTGCATTGGTGCCAGAGACTGAGAGGTAGACGCGGTGTGGTGATGGGTTGCGGTGGAAGACATTAGTGAGTTTGCGCACGAGCCAGATTAGCCAATATTGGCAATTTTCTCTTGCGCATAGCCACCGTGGCTCCAGCCTCCGACCCCGTTCCTCCGCGTCGTTCAGAACGATAGCTGCGTTCACTCCCATTCAAACTCAACGTACGCCATTCACGAGCCTCAAGACAACTCCCTGAATCATCTGGAAGACTTGGCTGTGATCTCCAGAGTCAAGATGTATGAAAAGAGGCATATTATTCTGTTTGGGCTAGATAACACTCTGGAGGCAATAATTCTGGTGCGGATGCCTGCTTAATGACTCCTGAATGCTCAAACTGACTTTCTTGACGCTTCCCTACAGCTTTGAACATTGAGAAGACCGCCTTCCGACCATTATTATACCTCGGCATCCACTTCCATGCAAACCGATGTCACGGTTGGAGTCGTGGATATGCAATCAGGATATCTAATGTCCCCTTTCCATTTCTGCGGCTCACATATCTATACTGCATAGGTTTTGAGACGATCTCCGTGCAATTCAAGCTGCAGTAACAGCATGATTGCGATTGACTTGAAAATGACTTGAAAGTCAACTAAACACTGACACCTACCTCCTGAGGGTCTTAGGGAGGATTATATACACCGTAACAAAGCTTTTCATGTCAGTAGTTAAAAAAAATTGAGGAGTATCAGTGATAATTTGAATTATTTTCGCCCAAACAGCGTTGTGGAGCGCGTTGGCTACGCGCAAGAGAAAAAAGCCAATATTGGCTAATATGGCACGTGCGCAAACTCACTATTGGTCTATGTAAGCGCTCAACATTCCTTGTCTTTTACCACCACTACACCTACTCGATGGTTCTCATACACATTCCTACGGGTGCGCATATGGGTTTTGGAATTTCACGTTCAAACATACAAACACGACCACTTCAGTAGTCCCCAGGAGCGAGGCGTTCTACGGGTCATTTGGTCTAGGTTCGTTGTAGCTAGGCTTTTAATCTGACTCACTCTAAATCTGGCACGAAACAAGATTAGGAAGAATAATGACTGCAATGAAGAACTCCAGAAAAATCGACTTCATTTTGCGTTCAAGGAGGTCACACCGAGCTCACGGATGCGTCTGTTGTATTCCTTCCCTCATTCCATTGACCAACACCCCGAATTCACCACCTCATGCCAAAAACAACGCTCGGCCTGAGAAAACCTATCCAGGCTCGGACAAGGATGCGCGTCGTATACGCCGCCTTGCTGGTTATTCCTCTCAGAACGTCATTTTACATCACAACCTTCAAAGGAGTACTAGCAGCCACTAGTTCATCGCGTTGGAACTGGGCAGCATCACGATGTCGTATAAGGGTTGCTGGAACGCAGGACGCCATAGAAGATGAGGGAACAGGTGGTGTGGATGGGGTGTGTGACTAGGAGAAGAGTTGATTTTGTGAGGCACATTTTTCCGTATTGCCAGACGACTGAACGCTGACAACTGCTACTAGTTTCGGTAAATCATACATCAATGCGTAGAGCCGGAGGTTCTTTCGAATTGAATGCTTGGCAGTTGCGTTCAAAGACTACGCGTGAGCTTCAACGGCTGGTCTAGTCTTTTCGGATTACCGCCCTTACACATGTATGTGGCCCTCCATTCCTTCTTTCGCCGCCGTTTACTCATTCCTTATCCCATAGGCCGTGTTCTGGATTCGGAAAAATCGTTTACTAGGGAAACTTTGGCTTGGCGCTTTCAACGACGCGTACAGGAATTCCACGAGGCCAATGTTGACACTCTGCCGGCCGGGAGAAGGTGTTTCTCGATGGATCCGTGATCCATTAGTTGTGGGTCAAGAGCGCAGTCGATTCGCGGAATTGCTTGTTATCTACCGTCTACTCTGCACTTGGGAACCGTTCAGAATGGTACGTACCGTGAAACTGTTCGCCAGACGCAGATTTCGCTGACCATTTGCGTAGAGCGCAAAGGCAAGCGGTATTGGAAGTATGCCTGAAGAAAAACCGACAATAGGCGTTGTTCGAATTCGGGTCCAACGTGCGACGGCTAAGCCGACGGAGGAGACCATGGACACGAAACCGGTTGTTGATAGATCATCCGAGAAAGCAACTGCCTCGAACGAAGGACAGATGAAGGCTTTAAAAGATGACATCGATGTCCTAATCATTTTTGTAAGTTGGTACGCATACTATGTGAACAGTGATCTAACGCTATGACCATCAGGGAAGTTTTTTCTCTATCGTTGTTGTCGCATTCCTCGTCGGACCGTACCCAAAGCTCGAGGATCCAGTCGTTGCCATGGCTTTATCTTTCCAACAGAAGCTCCTACTCCTACAACCAAACGCATCGCAGACCGTTACAACGTCCACGATCCTTATCAAATGCCTTTGGTTCGTGAGCTGAGGCCTCAGCTTCACCTTCTTCGGGGTTGCGTGCAAGCAGCAGCCGTCAAAAGAAGCCGAATGTTCTTCGTATGACGTCGGCGCTTGGAACTGCGGCGTTGTTTTTTCTTTGTAGGGATTCTGTATCTTTTGCGAGAATTACATCCTGTTTCATTTGCTGTTTCGTTGACTGCTATCGTGCCTGGCGTTATTGGTTGGTGGTTGGTCTGTTCTTGTGGGGATGAGACCGGAGATGGATGATGGCTGTTATGGACAGTCGGCGTGTATTGAACAGGTAGACAAGGTATCGACGAGAGCAATGTGATTAGGTAGAGCGAGCAGTAGCAAATGAGAACTACGACCATAGTATGTGTTGGATATGGGTTTCCGATCTTCCTAAACGTCTAAGATGAGAAATAACCGAGTCACTGAGTGGGCACTATGCCGGCGGCACTTTTCTGCTCAAAACGACCACCTCGTTCAAAGGGTGTTCGTCTCTGCAAGCCTATAGAGGTATGTTCAACTGTTTTCTTTGCGCCGCTTTTAGATCTAATATACCTTCTAGCACCCTAGCAGAAATCGACTTCAATTTCGAATCGTTCAAGGCATGACATCGAGATTCCGGTATGTATAGGCTACTCTACGGTTTTCACTGTCACTCATAGCTCCTCCTAGGTAAACACAAGCCCAGAACGCCATATATACCTCTCAAGATGTGTTGTCCTCACTGAAACACGCTCCCCGACACCACCGCCATCCCCTTCACATTTAAACTGCTACAAGACCTCAACACAACATCAGCCAACGCTATTCACGCGACATGGGTCTTACACATCCCACTACAACCAGGCGTCCAGCCGCCTTTGCTCTAACATTGCATCCTCGCCCTCACGCTACACATTTCCTGTCCCCACCTCTCAGGACTCCGCAGGACAAGCTTCTACGCAACACTCACGACCTCCTTTCTCGTGATTTGCCCTCATACCGCAACCATGAATTCCCCCAAACACTACAAGTTCCGCACGCTCCCTTTGCTCGTGCCCACTATCGACTTTTGTGTTGTCCCTTCCACAAAGTCGCGAACGTGATAATGCGGTGATGATAGGCCTATATCCAAAGACCAGTGTGGTGGAGTAGATGGTTGATCTGGACGTGCAACATCCAGGGTAAGTACTTGCTGTTCCTCGATCTTTGAACGCGCCTTACTGATACACACCATATCAGCTATAGCGGCGTCTACATTCTCACAGAGGCCCAGCGTTAGACTTCTGCGAACTCAGGAACTGTGGTTTTCGTTGCCATGTTGCTGTCGCGTTACTACACCCCCACCTGCTTCCTCCTCGAGACGCAACTATCTCGGTGTGGCAGCAACAGCGAGCCCTTTACCCTCATCCCATCTCGCGTTCCAGCTCTTCCCCATATCCTCCAAATTCATATCTTCTAAAGTCAGAACCTGGGTTAGCCTCCAGAGTCGTACTAGCCATCTAGGTGGCATAAAGAGCCCCGGATGTAGGTGTGGGTAATGCCTCGCTACTTCATGCCTGAAAGTGGTAGTTGTAGGAGCTATACCCACACCGAATCTCAATCCACGAGCCCAAGCTAGTGTCCTCGTAGAAGGATTTGACCTTTTTACGAGATCCTGGATGTCCGCTAGGTTTCGTCGTTCCTTTGAGGGCTGAACGTCGAAACCTCGAGGCATTGATACCTATCCCTTTTCTGGAACTTTGCTGCCAGAACGACAGGTTTCGCCAAGGTTCCGACACGCCAACGATCCAGCAAATTGATGCCACTCCCTATGGTTTTGGTTCGATGGCATCTGGGTATCGTGTCGAATTGTGAGGGAAGACATAATGGGTGCAGGTTATGAAGGGGTTAGGAAGAGACATTGAAGCTTGATATCTGCGAATGGTATGTTCTGAACCTTCTCCGTGTGACAATCCTTTTTGCTGAGTGCAAGAAATGACAGCTCCAAGTTGGCAAGGGGGGTCATACTGGCGACTCTAACCCTTGCCACTCTACCCAACACCTACTACGCACCTACCCGCCGCAGCATAAACGCAACCACGCATCACCCCAAGACCTAGCCTTCCCGAGCATGATATTCCCTGATATTCCCTGCCTCGCGACCTATCACCGGGAAGTTCACCCCGGAGTCTCGCAGGGGTTAGGTGTGATTAGGCGGAGTTGGTTGGGATAGTTCGCGGGACTTCATGCGTTTTTGAAGTAGAGTTGGGGTTTGGTGAATGTTCGTGGTAGGCGATATCATTGAATCCGAGTGGCTCAATGATTCCTGATATCCACGATCAAGATATACGACCTGCAGCTCACCTCAATCGTCTGATGAAGACCTATGAAGACTCACAATACCCCCAGATCCTTCCGCTCATACCGACGACGACGACCAATCTTCGAGTTCAACGCCTCATGCTATAGCAACGTTCTCCAACACTCTCAGGAGCTGCAACATCTGCTACTCCTTCGTCACCACGTTCCGAAGATGAGCACTATCGAGGTTCCGACCCGAGGGGTGTAGCATCACTGGGCTCTGAGATCGTCGCTGCCAGTAGAGAATCCCCTGGAGTGACGGAAGGGGTTGACCTTGAATCGGAAGGACGGGATCTTTGGTGTCAGTTCCTGGCGATAATGAACATCGGATTCTGGGTGGTGTAGAGAAGGGAGGTGGTGAAGGGAAGGGTGCATGAGGGTATAGCGGAGTTGAGGGATGTCGTCTACGTCGCGAGGTCATGCTAAGAAGGACTAGACGGACACAGGAAGATACTCTTTACCATGTACGAGCTTCGTCGTTGCTCGCTTTACGAACTCTGGATTTGTATTTTGTTATCCTCTGTCCTTTTCACTATCACACAATGTATGTTCCTAATGTGCCAGATAACAATGTATTACTTCTGCAAGGATGCATAGTGCTAGTACAAGGGTCGTCTGGATGACACAGGCGGAGCGGACAATATCTTCAAAGGGAGTCAAGGGACGCGATACTAGTTGCGGGATAGACGTCTAGGCAATTAACCAAGGCTCTTGATGCATTTGGAACGCGAAACATGGATGTTCTGAGGGCTGGAGAGGTTTTGAGTCGGTGAAAGTATGTAGCATGTTGAGAGATTAGCGTACCTATATATCGAACTCCCCTCGCTGACATCGCCCTATTCTTCAGTCACTCGACGGTACTAGGTAGTACAGTATTTCGATCCACAATTGTGATTGGCGGAGTTGTAGAGCACAAGGAGTTGTAGCTGGCTTTGGAACGAGATGTTCAGGTTTGTCGTGGTACTTGTGGGCAACTAGCGTCTAGGCTGCATCGAGACGTAGAATGCATGAAAGGTGTGATATTGCGGTCGGTGGAATGTTCTTCTAACCAATAGTAGGATTGAATAACGACCAAAGAGAAGCCGGGCTACTGTATTCGTTAGGTTTGAAGATGACACCAGGATTACAGGACAAGAGAGGTCGATAACTTGATCATGACATACCTTCAGACTAGTTTTATCCCTGGTCAATTTCTTCTTCCCGGTTGCACTGGTACTAGAGACTGGGTAGTAAGCACGGTGTGGTGATGGGTTGTGGAAGACATTGGGCGCTCAATGTTTCTTGTCTTCCACCACCACTACACCCCACTTGATAGTCCCATACACATTTCTAGAGCTGCTCATATTGTTTTTGGAATCGGAATCGCGTATAAATGTGCAAATACGACCATTTTAGCAGTTTCCAGGAGCTAGATGTTCTACCCGCATTTGGCCTACTAGGTCCGTCGTAACTAGCTTTTCAGTTGGCTCACTCTAAATCTGACACGAAACAAGATTAGGAAGAACAATTACAGCAATCGAGAATTCCAGAGAAGTCGACTGCTTTTTGGGCTCAGGAGCTATCTAGAGGTTACACCGCTGAGCTAGACGCGTCTGTTGCAGCTGGTTAATGTCATTCGACGACTCCCAATGACGGTTCAAAACATGCAGCTCATATCCCAAACCGACGCTCAGGAGCCATACAATGAACATAGACTTCACCTCCATGATTTTCCGCGTATTCTGTCCAGGGTGCCTAGTTCAGATTCACCGCCCCATGGTACAGGGATCAATACCCGTACGCTGATTCGAACGAGGATCCTACACCTTTCGAGCGTCAGAGCGACTTCATATCACGACCCCAGGACCTCCGGACACCACCAGTTTGTCGCATTGAGACCAGGCGGCATCACGATCTCGGCTCAAGGGTTGTTGGGGCTCAGAGCATCAGGACGTAGCAGAAGCTGGGGATAGAGGTGCTCAGGCTAAGCACATGCTCTAGGAGGCTCTATCAAGTCGTAAGTCACATTTTTCGCGCTCTGACGAGATGGCATGCTAACGAGGACTGGTACTAGAAGATATCTCAATGTGAACCAACCGCGAGTTTATATGGGGATCTTGGAGGCGTGAACGCTTGAGCACTTCCTGTCTGGCTTCACCTCTCGGCATTCGTTCAGCCTTTGATTACCGTGTATGTAGCCCTTGCTGTCATCTTTTGTCGATGTTTACTTATCCTTTGGTCAATAGGCAATGCCTTGAACCCGGAAGACATGTTTAACAGGCAAAAAAATTGGCTGGGCGGTTTCAATAACGCATGCAGGAGTTACACAAGGCTAACATCGACACTGCCAGACGGGAGAAGCGTTTTAGTGGATCCGTTAGCTGCTGGTCAAGAAGCACAGTAAACGCTCGCGGGATCGTTTGTTTTTTCACCACCTACTTTGCTGTTGGTAACGGTTCAAAATGGTGCGTACGATGACATTCTTCGTCAGACGATGATTTCGCTGATCCCTTGTTTAGAGTAAAAAGGCAACCGGTATCGGGTGTATAATAGAAGAAAAGTTGACAAGAGGCGCTGTTGGGTTTCGACATGGGGCAGCCGAGCCGAAGAAGTTGAAAGGCACGAAATCATCCAAGGCCTCAAACGAAGAAGGAGCGAAGGCGTTGAGAGATAATGATACCCTAATGGTCTTTGTAAGTAGGCACGTACGCTGGCATGCGAATACCTCTGAACATATGACTATCAGTGCGCTCTTTTCTCGATCCTTATCTCCGCATTCTTCATTGAACCGTACCAAAAGCATGCTCCTTCAATCGACGCTCCGACTCCTACACCCCACCGTTACAGCTTTCAACCCAGATGCGTCTACGATTCTTGTCAGCTGTTGGTTTGCCAGCGTTGTACCCGATCTCACCTCTGCCTTCTTCGGGGCTATGTCCAAGCCTTGGATCAGAGGAACACCAAGTGAACTTGAGGGAGTAGCCTTACTACGGAGTGTTCTTCATATGACGCCAGCGCTTGGAATCGCGGTTACGTCTTTCTTTGCAGAGATCTTGTATCTCTTATCGGGATTACACCCCGTTTTGTTCGCTGTTTCGCTGGCAATTGTTGGGGTATCTTTCTTCTTTTGGTGATGAGATCGAAGATGGAGGATGGATGTCGTGGATATTCGAGGTGTATGGAACACAGTCGAGATGTGTTAGGGTAGTGGAAGGTGTTGGCAAGAGAGATGATTGAGTAGAGTGGGCGATGTCGGAGGAGAACGAAGTATGCGTCAAGACGGGTTGTTTGAACCCCGTGCGTAGCTAAGGGAAGGAGGAGGTAGCGGATAGAGCTGCCGTTGCCATCGCACCGCCGAATTATTTGGAGTTCCAATCTATTGGGATAGTCTGTGCTGGTGATACTATGGTTTTTAGTCGGTTTTTAGCTTTCTATTACTTATGTGACGGTCACGATGAAGCCCCTGTATATCATGAACCAAGTTATACATCTATTCATTCCAGCACTCGAGCTATTCTGACGAAGTGCTGATAAGCTCCTTCAAGTAAGCGCTTAAGCTCGAGCTCGGAGGAGCGTGGGATCTTGACGCGTCCCTCCTTCTCTTTCTCTTTTCACCACATACTGTATACCGTTGGCGTTCGGTCAGCAGGATTGGACTCTTCAGGGCACTGGTGAGAAATATTGCCACTCTGAGCAGCGAGAGTCCGGTAACATGGTACCCGCAACCCGGGAAAAGCTCGTGTTTGATCATAACACAACGTCTCCATCGGCCGACACCTTTTCCTCGACCTGTATCGCGACTTTTAGAATTGAAAGGTCAACTGACTGTGGTGCGTATTCTAATTGGTCTATACTCATCGGTTTTTTTTTTGAACTTCGGTTAGAAAACGAAGTTTCTCTTAATCATCGTTGCGTCTGCCAGTGGATGAATGATTCGATTCACCGAGGACCAGCGATAACGGCGATGTATCTCCTCACTGGCACCCATTTGCCCGGTGAACGGTGA
The DNA here is from genome assembly GCA_037176845.1 of Paramarasmius palmivorus. Lineage (NCBI taxonomy): Eukaryota > Fungi > Basidiomycota > Agaricomycetes > Agaricales > Marasmiaceae > Paramarasmius > Paramarasmius palmivorus. The sequence continues at coordinate 9,714 of JAYKXP010000268.1, read as the reverse complement.
TAATCAGACAGTGCTCCTCATGTCAGGTTCTCTCGTTCCCTGTGAGTGTAACTTGCTTTCTACACGGTACCTAAATTCTCAAAATAACTTGCAACACGCAGGCGCTTTTTCGAACATCATACCACCGCATAATCTTCTTTACAACACGTCCAACACATGTTGGGTGCTATTCAAAAGGGCTGCAGCTAGCATGCTGCTTACAGCCCCCTTTCTGCAACCACCACCAAGGACCGATTCAATCTCCCAAGCTTCTGGGCAAGAATGGTGAGTCGCACAAAATCAGAAAGCTGAGAGTCTTTGTTCACTCTGTTTGTCTATTACTAGCCGGAGAGTTCACCAGAGACAGGAAAAGCAGACGCCAAAAGAAAGAAACCGACAGTTGACGAATCATTCGAGAAACTGTTGAGTGATGTAGCAAAGTTCGATGAAGATCTGGTAAAAGGCTGGAGAGACGACATTGAAACGCTCCTCGTTTTCGTAAGTTTGCTTACCGTACACGTCATTAGCGGGTTTTGACATGCTGCATAACAGGCCGGTCTTTTCTCTGCTGTTGTCACAGCATTCCTGATTGAGTCATATCAAAAGCTTGAACAAGACCCAGCAGACAAAACAGTCCTTCTGCTTGAACAGCTGGTTTTGTTTCAGCAGAATGCATCCCAATCCCTTCCCGCCGACCCTATTCCACCGTTCCAGCCTGATGCTTCTACCATCCGCATCAACTGCTTCTGGCTGCTCAGTCTTATATTCAGCCTCACATCTGCGCTCTTCGGCCTGTTGTGCAAGCAATGGGTTCGAGAATTCCAGCGAGACACGCCCACCAGCACACCTGCAGAAGCGTTAGCATTGCGACAGCTCCGTCGGGATAGCTTTGAAAAGTGGAACGTCCCCGCTTTCTTAGCTGCATTGCCGATACTCCTCGAGATCGCGCTCATACTGTTTTTCGTCGGCATCTTGGACCTTTTATGGGGACTACATCGCATTCCATTCATTGTTTCGCTCGTTGCTGTCGGTCTCAGCGCTGGACTATATTCCATCACCACTCTCCTCCCCACGTTGACCATACCAAAGGACCAAAAGTGGAACATCAGTGGGCGACATTTTGAACGGTTATCATACCAGTTCATATGCCCCTACAAGTCACCGCAGGCGTGGCTGTTCTATCGATTTGTGTGCAAAATCCTTTATCCCTTGTCTAAACTCTCGCCATCTATCGTCCCTTCTTGGCTTGATGCTTTATGCTACCAAATCAAATCACCGGCCTCGGATTGGTCTTCATTCGATCTTCGAGTGGTCAGGCAGTATGACCAACATGTTCAAGATCATTCGACGTGGCCCTCGACAGACCTATTCAGCCTTCAAGTATACCAACTACGCGCTTTCGAATGGGCAGTCACGATGTTCCGCGACAGTCCATTGATGATACCTCATCTTCAAAATGTGTTGGGAACCATACCTCCTTCTGTTGCGATGTCTGCTGTGCTCGGCCACTGGGATGTCGCGTTGTGGAGCAATGTTTCGAAAGTGGATGTAGAGCTTGGTGTTGCGGATCCCAAGGAGTTCCGAAGGCAATATGAGCTGTTACGTTCCTTGCCACGGTTCCCTCGGACTGCTATTCCTGATCCTGTGATTCGTCAACCAGGAGGAATCAAATTCTTATTCGAACACCGGTACTTGATGACGGAGAAGGGTAACAACGACATTCATGCTGCACTTGAACGGATGGGCGTGCAAACAGCAGGTTTCCATTTCGCCGCTCCGCTCTCAGTATTGGGAAGACTGTGGGCTCACCAGGACGCTGGTGTCCGAAAGCGGAGTCTAGCCCTCCTCCGACTCTACGAGGAGTCTTGGAAATCATGCTCAGGCGTCGAGAATGACAAGTATCAACACCACCATGAACGCCTGGCTTTTGTGTGGGTCCTTGCGAAACACATCAACTGCACCGATCGTACTTCGGTACTGATGACGAGTAAACGTGGTCGGGAGTTCATTCGGTTCATTCACCACGAAATCATCACCCAATGGATGTATCGTGGGGCAAAATTTGATGAATGGTTGCGAGCTATCGAAAAGACACAAGAAGTAGGAAACTTACCCCCCGACTACTTCGCACCACTGCCAAGGCATCGTTCACCACCTGTTTTACCACCGCTACCTCCCAGACGATATTCCCTCGAGACTGAACCGGGTGTTGAACTCGATCACGATAACGAGGTGGCAGATTCTCAACTCGATGGGTCTTTACCATCCGGCTGGGAGCAATTGACTACCCCAGAGGGTAGACCATACTTTTTTGACCACAAGATAGGTACAGTAACATGGGAAGATCCAAGACAAAACATCCCGATGGCATCAGGTTCTCAACTCGACGGGCCTTTACCATCCGGCTGGGAGGAAAGTATCACTCCTCGGGGCAGACCGTATTTTATTGACCACAACACACGTAAAACAACTTGGCTTGATCCAAGACGACACGTCCCTGCTGGTAGTCAGGTTGCAGAGCAGGCGTCAGCTTCTCAAATTGATGGGCCTTTGCCATCTGGCTGGGAGCGTAAAATCACTCCTCAGGGCAGACCGTATTTTGTTGACCACAACACACGTACAACAACTTGGCTTGATCCAAGACAACATGTCCCTGCTTGTCAGGTTGCAGAGCCTTCTGGCTCTGGTATTCTACAGTGGTCATCCCAGGGTGACAACCATGTCACTTCATCTCGCTCCCAAGCCATTGAGGGTAATACTAATCCAGATTCCGGCACGTTACCAGACATGAGTCAACAAAGCAGCTCTGATCCTGCACTGAACAATGCAGAGGTCGAAGGATTGTCCGGTATTTCATCTTCCGATATCCAAGGTGATGCACCCATGTCCCCGTCTTCCAGTTCTTCGACTATACGACCCACAGACCATTCAACCCGGTCATCAGATCCTCTAGCACCTCTCGTACCCCCTAGAACCGACGATTCAAATCGCGATACCCAAGTATCGATTACGCAGGGTGACGGGGAGACATCCGATGACGACGAGTTGGTTATCCGAATCGGAAACACCTCTGGAGAGGTCGAGAGCTCGTACACACCAGGTAGAGGACATGCTGATGCAGGAGATGATGGCCCTTCTCAGAGTCATTCGGATAGCGCTCATCTTCAGAGGCCCGTGGAAGGCACAGGTGCGGATCGCACTTCGGCCCAGGAAGTTGTGCATCCAGAACCTTCCGGCTCTTCTATTCACTTGGGTGACGCGGAAGTACCTGGTTCAGCTCCTGCCGCCCCAAGTACTGGGGATATCGATATGGACAACATGAACGGCGCGGTTCGATCTCCAGCGTCAGGAGAAGGACATACAATCTCCCAGGATTGTCCGCCACCAGCGGTCAGTCTCAGAGTTAACGAGCAAATGATTCCGAGTCGTTCAGTGGCTCGTATCGAGGAACAACACACACGATCCTTGAGAGATACCGACTCGGACAAAAATGTACATCCGGAGACGTCGAGCATTGTAACGGGCGAAGGACATACAGCCTCTACCGACGATCCAACTCATTTGTCGATCAAGGTAAGTGTTCCTGAATGCCTAAGTGGTGGTTTCAACAGCTCACCTTGATTTCAATTTCAGGATCAGGACTCACCGCTTCCCGGAGAGACCAGTGTACTACACACCGACGATTCAGAATCCACAGATCGAGCTCGAGACACTACTTCCGGTGTTCCAGCTCATCCTGCACAGGACGACGAACAAGCGCTCGGAGGTCGTTCTGAGCAAGATGTCCAGGGTTTGGATATATCGCAGCGTGAAGAAGATGGACAAACCACGGACAAAGGTCGCAAAGCACAAGCTCATCCAGCCCAGGTTGATCACAGTGATGAGTCTCGTGCAGACAGCCACAGTGACGCAGAGATTCTCGGATCCCACCATGTCGCACCGAGTCAGGATAGCCCTAGCAGGTCGGGAAACTCGAGTGTAGTATCTCCAGCATCAGGAGAAGGGAATACCACGTCGCCAGATTCCCCGCCGTTGCTGGTTGATCCCAGGATTGACGAGCAAATGAATCGTTCGGCGGTTCGTACTGAGGAACGAAACATGCATTTCTTGGTATCTCCTAATATTAATGATGGTTTGGATCTAGAGAGCTTGAACGTCGTGAAAGAGGTTAGTGTTTTGAATACCCAGGTGTTGTTCAACGGCTCACCTTGATTTCAATCTCAGGATCATTTGTCGCTCTCTGGGGAGATAGATACATCACGTCTCGACAATTTGGAGACCACACTGGCAGCTCGACTTGGAGCTCACTTTGAACGGAATGCCCAGGGTTTGGAGGTATCACTGCGCGAAGAAGATGGACACACCACAGACAGAGGACAAACAACACCAACTCATCCAGCAGATCACAGCAACGATCCTCGTGCAGATGACCATAATGACGCAGAGATTGTTCCTTCAGATCATGATATCGATACGAGGAACCCGAACGTGCCAGCGTCAGGAGAAGAACACGCTATCTCCCGAGATTCTCCACTGCATACCGAAGAACAGGCCAATCAAGAACATTGTGATAGGCAGAGCTAGGTTTGTGTTTTCAAAGTCTAGGTGTTGGTTTTATCAGCTTACATTGGTTTACTACCCAGAATCAGAAAGAAGGCAAAGAAGATTGACTCACCACACCCAACACAAGCCTGAAAATCCATATGTACTAGCAGAACGACTTATTATCGTGACCATATGAGCTATCAAAGCGCATCCGGATGGTGGCATCAGGTATCCTGGGATGAAGACAACATGAAGAAGGCTATGATGAAGTGTCGGGTTTTGGGTCAATTCCGGTTCCGAGGACCATCTTCCGAATTTCCGCGTTCGTTCATTCATCTTGTGTATCCCATCACAAGGGCCGTAGAGAGTAGATTATTAGAACTTACCTGCCGTTTCCTTTTTTTGAAAATTTCGCACTGTCATGTCAACTTTGACAAAAAAAAAGTCACGGCGGCCCTTATTTCCCCCTAGCCGACTTGAAAACGACTGACTCTTATAAGCAGGTTCTGTCAGTTTCGACAATAACTCAGTGAAGCGCTCTTTTTACCGCTGCTGAGCTCAAGGGGGGAGGAATCATTTCATCATGTACGCGCATTGGTTTCGTTAACTTGGAGACGTAACATAATCCGCAAATGTGTAATCTATATACCATTTCCAGCTCCTATCACATCGTATCGCAAACGATCCGACGGACGACGACGTTTCATTGGTTCGATCCATATGCATGACCAACCACCACTGCCCTTTTCCACCCAATCATCCTCTACCCAAAATCCTTCTCTCTACACCAATACGCTGAGCAAGATGTCTCCATCACCACCCCCCGCTTTCCCCTTTCCCTATATGAAGAACCTCGACATCACCCATAAAGACGCTAATCTCCCTTGGCGTTCCCGTGCACGTTATTCCCTGCTTGCGCAGCCATTATACGGACAAACTCACTCTCGAAGTCGAGAGATTCGTGGGTTTGGGGTTTAAGGTGTGATTATGAGCTTTCGAGTTGTTTGGATCCATGAAAATACTGAGTTCGAGGTATCATCATGCGACGAATGTTTTTGATAAAAGAACCGGACGAGGTTTTTCGGGGGTTGGGGTTTGGTGCGAGTAATGCCGTTTGAGGGGCCTTTGGGCGGTGTTGAAAGGGGAGGGAATGGGGGGCCAGCGGAAGTATTGGACAGCCAAAAATGGCGTATCGACATTTTTTTAGCCTACCACATCCGATGGAAGGAGCACCGAATGCGTTTATGTTTGGGGGAAGGGATTGCTTGTGTGAAGGTGGTATTTGATGAGCGCTAGTGTTTGAGGTTAGTTGGAAGGGGGAGGAATAGGTAGGTTGTTGTTTGGGGATAGGTTTGTGGGATGTTGTTGTGGGGTTTGATGTGTGGCTTTGATTTTTGGGTGGTTGGGGTGAAGGTGATGGGGTTGGGGATGGGTAGGAGGGGGAGAGAGGGGGGTTGTGTTGGTTGCGGAGAATGGAAAAGATTTGGATTCTGGCGAGGGTTGTTGGAGGTTTGGTTGTAGTCAGGGGATGATGTGCGTGTGTGGAGTTGACAGGTGATGAATAATTCGAACAAGAAGAGTGGGTTTCCTTCTTCTTTCTTTCTTCTACGTCGTGGATTACTGCTAATACACCGGTTATGTTTTAGAACTCGGTCGTTGACGATAACACTCACAATACACCTCTCGTGTTACCGCCAACATACCGTCTGCGTCGACGCCAAAGCTGAATGTCGGATCTTTGACGAGTCATCCCCCCCCCCTTCCCCTACAGTTTTTGAAAGGCCCAGAGTATGTGATACATCTGGATTGTGGAAGGTTTCTTTCTGTTGCGATGGTCTGGTTGTTTGATGTACCCAGACATGCGAGAGGTGTTAGTAAAGGTGGATTGTTTGAGATTAAATGTGTGTTGGGTGTAAAGATGGGTATGGGGATGGGAAGGTGAGCAGGCGTTTCTCGTTTCTCATCTTGCTGGGCGTCGGCGACTACGTGCTCAGCTACTTTTTCTACCTTCGTTTTCGCAAAGGACAGCGAGTTGTTTTTCGTGTTATCGTTCGCACATACTCTTTCCTGGTTCTCTTTTTCGTCATCTTGCGGTTCAGGCTACTACTCCTGGTTGCTAGCCTTTCTCTTCTCAGTTTCTTGTTTTGGTTCTCGTCTACTTGTTCGTCTTTCGTTTTCCCATTCATCTGCGATGGTCATCGTTCACACGTATTCGCCGCCTCTTTTCTGTTTACTCCGGCCTGCGGTGCTGTATCCTTCGTGTTTCTGCGCTTTTACGCTAGAGTTCTTTTCGGTTCCTCTATGTGTATCACTTTTCTCTCCTCACCTCATCTCACGCACGAAGCTAAACTCACCATCGCAAAGACATCAACTGACATCCCAAGTGTTGTGTACCAGTCGTACACCAGCTGCTCTACCAGAGTTACCTCCGAAGGGTGTTATTACAACGACTTCTATTGTGCTCCACCTGTTCTGCGCAACTAATCCTTACGCATCCCCTCATCCACTCCGCTCCACACTCTTATTGCTGCTAATACCTACGCCTCCTCTACCGCTCTGCCATATGCGCTATGTCCCTTGTACCGTCGCCTCGATCGTCTTACAGCACTACTACCTCACCAATCCCTTACGACTCCTACACGGTAGATCCAACCACAAGGCGTGGTCTACTTACCGCTTAGTCGCCTCAACGCCGCTCCTCTCAAAGCGCATTATGCTCCCACACCCAACCAGCATGGGTACTACGATCCCAACGCCACAGCCCAAAGTTAATGGTTCTTATCCCGCACCACCACCACCACCACTAAACAACACCAACGCCGCCGCAGGATGAGGTTGGTGGGTCCTACCGCCGATCGGAGGCGTACGAGGACGTTTTGATGTACCGTTACTTCTCCCTACGTTTCTGAATCTGCGTTAAAGAAGGTTTGATAGGTAGGATACAGGCCGTGGGTCCAGGTCAACCGCATGTCAGTTTGGTACGATCCTACCTCCGGCGTCAACTCTGTCCGACGAGGGACGGCAAATAGATAACTCAGCAGCCAGAACAGCTAAACTCAAGAGTCCTAGCCCAGGGTCAAATCGACTTAAACCCCCGCCTGTACCTTCATTACCCAATGCCAGTAGAACCAGAGTCTAGGAACTCCTGCTCCACTCACCCGACGGTTACTTTCGCCCGAAAAAAAAAAATGAGCAGCGATAGGTGAAGAAGTGATGGGTGAGAGGGTTGAGGTTACCTTGTTTGGAGATGGTTTAGGCTGCTGCCTCAGAAGATGGGGTCGGGGGTAATGGGGGTAAGGAGGCTCGGGAACAAGTGGATTACTTTGGTTCCAGAACCCTAGATGAAAAGGTAGAAGAAGTTCCGCCTCCTGCGGTGCCGAGCAAGACTACGGCTACGACGAAAGCTAGAGCTAAACCTGTAGAAGCTGCTCCTTCATCACCTCTTATACCCAAGGCGTCGCCTTCTCTTCCGCCCCCATCTCCTACCAAACCATCACCACCGTCTCCTCGCACCAAACCTTCACCACCATCTCCCCAAGCCCAACCTAAACAACACACCCAACTAAACCTCCGACCGCCTAGAGAATCAGGCCTCGACGCACTCGAAAAACGTCTTCTCGATCACGTGGGTACGAGGAAACCGGAAGTTGAGGGGAAGAAGGATTTGTGGAGTGTTTTTGCTTGTGGAGATTGGGTAGCCTAGGGAAAGGGGACGCTGGTCCTCGAAGGTACTCGTTAACGGCTCGCATAACGACGCATCGATAATCGCTAGGTTCTAGGTGGTTTTCCGAAAACAACACAATCGCCGTTTACTTCCCATTACACAAACGGATAGCAAAACAGGCATGTAGCCCGATGGACTATCTCCCCGCCCACGCCAAGCACGCAGGCTCGCGAAACGAAAAGCGATGATAGTTTGAGAGATGTTGCGATATTCGAGTTTTTTGATCTTTTACCGGATTGTGAGTTACTTTCTCCGCCATCCTTGGGTGTGCGGTTGGTTCGGGGGCGCTTGTTTAGGGAGTTGGATGTTGTCGGACTCGGCTCGGTGTTAGAGGGAAAAGAGGTGAAATTGGAAAAAGAGATGGGTGAAAGGGGATGAAGTCGTTATGCGGATAATAAGGACTACCAAGTCTGGCAATTTGTCGGGCAAAGACTGCTGCTATGGTTATGGGTCTGAGGTGAGTCGGGAAAAAAAGAAAGTAGATAGGGAGAATATAGGTTGTGTGACAGAAGAGAAAGAAGAGGAAGGGGGGGGGGGGGGAAAGCGGAGAAGGAAGAAAAGAGAAAGAAGGGAAGGAGGATATGAGCAGAGGGTGCAGGCTTTGGTTTGAGCGGTGTTGTTGGGGTGGGTGTGGTGGTGGTGTTTGATTGTTGTGGGATGGGATGGAACCAGAGTAGTCGGAGGCGGTTTTAGATAGACGGGTTACCTCTTTCTCAATCGTAGTTCGCGTTCCAGAGAACCTTCACCCAAACACGGATTCCGGCATTGAAGCGGACCTACCACAAATAACGTAACGCAAATTCACAGACCACCGGGTCTTCCGGCGTCGTACTCAGCGGACTCCTCATCAAAACAGAGAGCAGTATTCGGTACAATTGTTCCTATTGGAAATCGCCAGGTATGGGTCGGTGGTGTGATCGTGACTATGGTTCTTGTTTGAGGATGCTTATGAGGTGCAGGATCTTTGGGGGTCTGCTTCGCAGTCTCTGGGAAGTCAACGCTACTCAAAGGACCACCACAGGAGAGGAATGTCTAGGTATGTTCGTGAGCGAACAAGGTGAGGAAAGACCGGGAAAAAGAGAATTAGAAAGAGAGGAAGCAGGAAACAAGACAACCATGGAGGAAAACACCTTCTATCCGAGACTCACGAAACCTCATGCTTAGAGCAAGTCCCAGTGTCGAAGGGTATGTTGTACGTAGGGCCGAGAGGAGGTAAGGGGGAAACTATGGTTTCGGCTTTTCAGTTGCGGAAAGATTTGGTTAGTGGTAGTCTGAGGACGTAGCGTCGAGTTCAAGTCCAACCAACGTGGCGAAAGCTCAGGAGGAGAAGGATGTGTCGTCGCCTTTGCGGAAATGCTAGCGGGAGAAGGATATGAAGAAGCCGAGTATAACTAGGAAAATCATTCGATAGCTCTGGTTTCTGGGACGCCGGCGGAAGACCAACTGCGAAATCGACGTTCAGGGGG
>JAYKXP010000267.1:0-41725 GCA_037176845.1 Paramarasmius palmivorus | reverse complement strand
ACACCGTGCGCCTAATTGTGTTTGGTTACGGTTAGCGTTCGACAAAACATTCCATGATTGACGACCCACTGACCCCAAGGCCGCATACAAAACACCTCACGCGTGCAAAGGATTTCTTCCGTCGTACCAAAGCGGTGGGTTACCCTTGACCATGGTTAATATGACTGTTAGACATTCTGAACATGTTTTTTTCAGCTAAAGAAGCAGATCGTCTCCGAGGACGAGAGCTGCTCGGGGAGTCGAAGCGGAGGCGATATTGGTCCAAGTTGAAGGAGCTGGGTAAAGACAGGTCAGAACAAATAAAATAAAAAAACAAACCTTACTCGTATTAGAGGTAATCTTGTCTATTGGAGACATACTGCCAGGGCTGGAAACAAATCGAATGATTGCTTGCTCCACCACGGCACATCGCAAGGTGACAAAAAGACTGTCGTACTTGGGCTATTATACAGATGTATAACGTGATTTAGTTGTGTGGTGACCAGACGACACGACAAAGCTGCAACGGCTTAACGACCAAGATTCTTCCTCTCCTTCATTGCTCCCCAATCATCCCGCTCTAACCAAACTCTACCCGGCTCCATCTCCACCAAAGACCAACGCCTCGGAATTAACCGAAAGACCACTCATTAGTCAAAAGTCCCCTTTCTTGGTACAAGCGCAGTATCGGATTTACTGTCCTGGCTGTCCGCGAGTTCACTTCCATGTATGTAATCCTTTTGTTTACTCCCCATCGTTTGGCTCTCAATCTTAGCATTAGAGCGACGTATGAATCATAGACGAAGTATCGTTTGTATTAGAGGGATAAACAAGGGTATAATTTAATGGTTTTATGGGTTACTGATTACTGTGGCAAGTGGAAGACCTGCCCACTACAATCACTGCTTCGAAGGTCACTCATCGGTACCTTTTCTGCCGCTTCCTTAGCTAGCGGTCGCGTCGGGGCTACCATTGGCCTCCGCGTTCGGCTTCATCTTGCATCAAGTTTGTCGGATGGTCTCTGGCCCTGCTGTTGCAGCGAGAGCCATGTGTAGGTGTCCACATCGTCGAGCCGTAACCATCAGGGCCTGGGATAGAGTCCTCATGGTTAGCCTAGGTGGAGGTTATCCATCACAGATCCCCACCCTTCAGCTGCGCTGTCGCGGTAGTCGACGTATGTATGAATGTAATGGCTAGTGAAAGCGGTGGGGATGTTCGGGCACTGGGGAAATGATTTCCCAGGACTCCAGTGATCTCGGCGAGGTCCGATGTATGCTGTCGACATTAGGATGAGTGCGGTGTACATTAGGAACTGCCCTAAACGTGGGACATTGCCTGAGTCACTCATGACCGGTGTGCGGTCGTAGAGATACTTTGGGGATATTGATTCCGAGGTCGCGATCTATCGGTTCCGTCCCATATTTTGAGGCGCCTGGCTTGGTTTCTCTTCGGTGGGCGGCCGAGTGGTGATGGGCCCCCCCCCCCCCCCCCCCCCCCAATATATATTTCTCTCATTCCCGCGGCCCCGCGTGCCGAACGACTTGAATGCTGCAAAGTCTGGATTAAACGACGGTAACGCGGTAGAATATCATTATGACCTACTCAGTATACTCTATTCCTCTGTACAGCCCACAATAACTACTCTCCACAAAACAAGGAGTCCGCTTTGGGTCGGTCGTTTTCGGTGTGTTCTAGCTGGGTGCTATGAGTAGGGGATGGACGTAGATGGTAGAAGAGACTTCGGTGTCATAGGAATGCTGATCTTGGGTATCCTTATTACCGAACTTGCGCGGAGTCTAGAAGTGATACGAGACTGAGAGCGTCGGTGTTGCTGGAGAGACTCGTCAGCTGTATTGGTTTCACCGACCGGAGTCTGGAACTGTGTGCATTGAGTCATTAGATGCAGCTCTCAGCAGAGCAGGATCAATGAGGCTGTCAGGAACTCCCGCCAAAACTCATAGATGTAACGGGGGGGGGGGGGGGGAGGGTGGACCGCGAATGAAGTATTGAGAATAACGTTGGAACCCAATGAAGTTACGCCACCGAGTGGAAAAATGCAAAAAGAGGATGGAGGGGGGGCGCACGGGAGGGAACTCTAGAGTGGATTGAGTTATCTGGCGATGAGCCTCTCAGGGTTTCGGGTCTTGGAGACGAAGGGGGAGTAGTCGATGTTACCATTGATTTCCGGGCATGTGTATGTGTCACTGTCAGCGCGAGGCTGATAGAACTCGTTAGCTCAGTATCTCGTTCTGGTAAACTGCATATACGTCTACTTACAGTGCGGGAACCATCCAAATCTCCATCTTCTTGAATACACGCTGTTATGTCAGGTATTTGGCCGGCACCCTATCAAAAATATGTTATGAGTGGCTGTTTTAGAGTGTGAGGTAGTTTACCTTGACACGTCGCCTATAGCTTGTACAGTGTTTCATTGGGTGTGGTGCAGACGAAGCACCACACTTGCGACACATGCGATAAGGCTTGCCAGTATCAGGATCAATGGGAGTGTCAGAGGTTTTAGCCATGGCACCCGAGACAGAAACCAAGTGGGACAGTGACTTGACTACGAATTTATACTGACCACTGCTTAGTCATCCACAAGAAGTAACCGCGTCACGGTGTGCTGTCAAAGCCAACCAATGGCCTCCTCCAAAAGGCCGTGGGCATTGGATCCATGTCCGGAAGAGGCTCCGAAAAGGATGAAGTTTCCGGGGCATAGCAAGGAATTTGTGAAAAGCCCTACGAAAAGGCTTGCAGCGACCCAGCACCGGAAGACAAATAGGTCGAAACCCGCGAAGTGTCCTCAACCACTTACGAAAGAGAGATCTACCGGAGTAGAGTCTCAGGTCTCCGGGTCTCCTACACCTCAAGAGCCTATAATGGATCCTCCAGCCTTACACGATGCTGAACATATGGAGTTGGAAGGCCTTGGAGCTGCAGAGATGGGGACGCTAGACGAAGAAGAGGCATATGACGATTTTGTCCAGCTGGTGGATGAGCAATACATCGCGTTTGTCCAAGTGACGACGTTTCTATATGTGGTACAAGGCTTTGATTCTGAACGCAGGTGCGGAACGGTGAGCCTATAGATACATAATCGCATGGCATTCGACTCACTCTTTCTCAGGCACTGTTCTACCATCTCGAAGCAAGGAAGAGCGGTGAAATCGATGTTAGACTGAGCTGTCTCTGTCCCGAAGGCAAAAAAGGCGATTGCTTCCATAAGAAATTCTATCGGGATTTCAGAGAGTCAAGATTCCGCATGAACGAAGACGCTATAAAAGCAGGTGAGGTTCTTGTATTTGTAGCTTTGCAACACAATACTAACTGTACAGTGCAGAAGGCACAGTGGTGCTTTTTCTTCGCCAGATGGTTGGAATGGATGACGAGGCATGGGTGAACCGCTTCTCTGTAGCGTATGATAGCCACTCCAATGCAATTCGCAGTCGAACGATAGTGACGTATGAAGGTAGCGACTCCGGAGGGGGCAAATGGTCGTGTATCAAGTGCGCCGTCCAATGTTGTGCCCATATGCGCAAAGCCAAACGTTTGCTGGATATGATTGTTGGCAACCTTGATGATTTGAGTGATGCCGAGGGAGGAGAAATGAGCAGTTTTGATGAAACAAATGAAATGTATATGGGTATGTGTTGTACTGTGCTGAGATCCACGAAGTATCTTTGGGCCCTGACAGCTTCTTTAGTTGACTCAGCCAATACCAGATCTACAGACGAAAGGGCGATCTCATACCTCCCAATATTGCCGCCAGCATGGGCAAGTCTGCCAGAAGATCATGACCTATATCCCCGTCCCTCTCCAATCCAACCGCTTCCCCCAGTCCTGTCGCTTGAGAGCACATCAAGAACTGCGTGCGGAAGGCATTTGTATGATCCGACACGGACGGTAATACAGAGAGACTGTACCATCTATGGTTTGGTAGGACAAAGCAAACACTTGATCTGCATGCAAAGCTGCCCGAGCTGTCCTGCTGTGCAAAGGTGTTTCGTTGGGCCTGATGCTCGAACATTGGGCGTGTTCAACCTCAACAACTCAGTGCTGTTTACGCATGAGCTGCTCGACGACTATACCAACCGGTACACCAGTAGTGAAACACCGTTTGCCTCGTTTGTGGTGTCTATGGCAAGGATATATGCGGGAAGGAATGACAAATTTGTTGGAGAAGATCTTTTTCGGGGAGCTTGGTTTGCGTTTGCCTCACTGCAACACATGGCAGGCGATATGTGGTGTCCACAGTGCGGAGAGGCACCAGATACCATGATATTCGACGGAGTCACGACAGGCTTTGCAAAGCGACATCTGCGAGAGACACTTTCTCCCCCCACAACGATCCCACCAAACCCCTTAGTACACCATCGCACTCGCCATTCCGGCCTTCAGTGGCTACCAGGCAGTAACTCCAAGGGACCTTGCACACGGGAAAAGCTCGCCAACTGGATCAAGCGATGGGGGGATAAGGGTTTGTTACCTAGCCCTGAACACGAGCAAAGAAAGGGAGAGTTGTTGGTGTTGGAGAATGAACTAGAGGCGATGGGTGCAAGTGCTATTGGCAAATTGTTGACGACGATCTATGTGCTTGATGCGGGTAAGCAGGATCCAAAAGTGAGGCGCCGTTATCGAACGGTTTTTGAACAGGTGAGCATCTATCCCCACGTATTAGTATAGATTTGACCTGAAAACATATAGTTGAGCGCAAACGAGTCGGCACTTCAGATGGTTAACTCACTTGGGTTGCAGTCCTTGAAGCGCTTTGTGGAGAAGCCATCTGTGGCGAGTGCGTCACTATTGTTGGATATCCCTGCTCTGATGTTGGTGGTAGAGCCAGCCGTTCGAGCCGTACATCATGTCAAACTCATTGTAGACCTGTGCCAGTGGATGGCTCAACGCGCTGAGGAGGTTTTGACCATGTTGACGCAAGGCAACTACGAAGGCCTTGAAGATATCAGAAACAGTAACGATAACGGCGACAACTGGAAGGAGGTATGTTAACAAGTGCCTTGTCAAAGTGTACTGTCCCACTGACCTATCCCAGACGGGGTGCTACTATGGTCTTCCTCAGATTCGATCTCGTCCAGCCTATCCCAAAATTACCGGCGATACAGATCCTGAGAAAGATATCAAACGAGGGGGTCAATGCTCTAAATTCTACTCGACTTATGGTGAACGAAGACTTACCGGAGGTCTCTTGTGCGCATGGTGCCAGCACAGTATTTGCTATGGATTTCATTGCATTCCAAAGGGTGAAGGCCGCAACGATGTCTTCTCCGCATTAGTGACGCGTTGGCCCAAAGCGCCGAGGCGTATAATATACGACTTTGCGTGTGCTCTAGGTCCGTACTGCATGACCCGAGAACCCGAGTTCTTCTCAAGAACACATTTCCTTATTGACCGATTCCATGCAAAAGGGCATAGTAAATGTTCTTCGGCAGCTTTTCTGTCGACACATGGCGAGGTAGATGGCGAAGTAGATAAGATAAATTCAAGTGCAGGAGAGTGCGGAAACAGTGGGATTGGGAAGATTCGCAAGCCGGTTAGTTACATGCGACAAAACCGAGCCATTATCTTCATTAAGCACTATGTGTCGGTGTGGAACCGGATGCGAATTCGGAAGATGAGAGGTTTATAATAGTAGCCGCAGTTGGTCGGAACTGCAACAGAGTAGTGACAATGACTGTAGACCCGAACGAGCTAAACTGTGGGGAGCCATGAGATTCAGAACTGTTTGATCAGACTTGGTAAGAATACGTACTTGAGTGGACTACTTTCCAAACACAGGGCCTACAGCCCACATGAGCGACGGTCCCGCAAAACTGTCGAGATGAGTGTACGGTTCTGTGAAACTAGTCGGAACTAGTCACAGTGTGAGCTGTGACTGATACACGTGACACGTGCCAACGTGTCATTTTCCCAGGACTCAACGCCGAGGTCCGATCTCAATTCCAAGATAATAATGTACATTGAGCTAATCTACATACAATTGCGCATGGTCCTCATAGATTTCATCACCTTGTTTCTCCGTGAAAGTAGGCACAATGTCGTTGCTACTCAAGTTCTTCAATTCTTCAATTCCAATTGACTGAAGCAGCTGTGGCCTGGCAACGATAGTTAGACCATATGAAATGAATGTCAAAAGCAACGTAATTACCGTTGACAGACACCTGGGCGACAGCCCTTTAGTACTGCAAACCAGGCATTTTCGTACTCATGCTCAACGAGGTATTGTATGAGCTTTGAAGCAATGGCACCGTTCAGGGCTAGCTGCGCCTCGGCCTCACTTGCGAATGGTAGTACGGTGCCCCTTGCGGCCTTCGAAGCTTTATTGGCTTGTGTCCTGCATAGCGCAAGGTTGTCAGAGGAACACCAAAAGAAAATCACGAAGAACTTACCGGTTGAGGTGAATCTGGTTACCTTTGGGAGCCTGAAGAACAAGGAAAGCGATTTCTTGCAGCCTCTCCTTGCCTTTGGTAGACGAGAAACCATTCCTGCGCCTAGGAGGCAATGTGTTGGGAGGGATCACAGCTTTTGTATCAGCCTTATGTAAGCCAGTTTGAGGCTCAGACGACGGAACAGGTCCAACTGAGATGCTTGACCCAGCCGGAGGTTCGGTGTATGCAAATTGATTTAAAGGACCGGTGCGGGAGAATGTCTGGAAGTCTGATGGTTTGGAGAGGATTGCCGGGCTGTGGACAGGGACTGGAATGATGGTCGCCGGTGTGAGGCTTATAAAACGCTTGTGAACGAGCGAAATAATATGCCAAGTTGTGCGAGCGGGGTTCGACGTTGTCAAAGGATCTGTACAATCGACACAAGAAATCAACTAGCACACTAGTTGAACGTCTACAAATCACTAGGACACAAGGGAAGTGTACGAGCGATGAATGAAACAATGTAATATGATAATATAGTCTCGATATGATCAAGACAACGCGAGCCAACCTATAAACCTATCTATAACTATTCCTATACGTTCCTATGACGCAAAATAACCTATCGAACCCAACAAGGGTAAAGACCTATTGTTCCTATGAAGGCTTATGGTTACACTAGTCAAACTAGCACGACAACCAAAGGCACTGATTACACTAGTCGAACTAGCACGACAATCAGGCCACCTATAAGCTAGTGGGGCTCCACACTAAGCTTTAACGACACTGGTGGGGCTCCACACCAAGTGAAAAGAGGGATCTAGTGGGGCTCCACACTAGTCCAGAAACAATCAATCCTATGCAAGAGACTAGACGCGCTAGCTCTGTCCTATGGGTATCTCAAAGTTCTAATTTCACGACTCTAGTTCAATATAGAGAAGGGCTTTTCAAGGTTTTATTTTCTAAGTTATTGTTCTAAGCACACGTCGCCTCTATGGTCAACGATAGAAGTCAAAAACTTTGCTATTGAGCTCTAGGGCTACGTATATAGCGGGGTAATTGCTTGAGAGCTTCCTAGGGGAAACCCTGCTGCTTATATACCCGCGAGCGTACATATTTTACATATAAGTGAAAGTGGACACGATAAAGTAATAGTAACTATGCAAGAAACGAGAACGAGGAGAGGATTCTGTCCATATGAAGTAAGTATCTACCAGAAAAGGAAGGTTTGGATATATATTGGTCGGAATTCGACATTATTTTGCAGGACTGCGAGTCATATTACTTTTTGGTTGCTAGGAAGTGGCGCGCGGAGGCGCTGTTCCGCGTGGTGCGTTTCGGATATCGGTGCTAGGACATAGTTATTCCGCTCGGAACTTGCTAGGAGTCCGATCTCGACCGAAACGCTTCGGATTCGTATCCGAGGAAGGTAGGCTCTCTGCCCTTGTAGTTCTATATTATATTTTCTATGTCCTAGGACAGTCCTGGCACAGAATCCTGTCTGTTTCCTTGTTATAGGACTATATGTCCCTCACTAGTGTCTGTACTAGCAGTATGAATCCCAACTCGAAGCTCGAGGGATATTCCGATCGATATGGAAAGCTGTTAAGCCTCCATATGGTCCTCGTATCGATGGCCCGGTTACTCGGACATTTCTAATCCTGGTAACTCTGCTCTCGGAGGTGACTCGCACCTCCAACTTCTACCGTGTTTGGTATATAGCTCTGATTCGTCCCCTAGGGTCCTTCTACGCTGTGGTAGTTGGTCCTCGTTCACTATCCCATCTCATATGTCCCATAGCGCAAGTATAGTATAGCCATATGACCTACTAGGAAGTCTACCATGTACAGTAGCATGTCCTCGTAAGGTTCCAGCCTGGTAATAGAGTATAGATACGGTCTACAGGTTTCGACGCGTATCCTAGCGCAATCATATAGGGCTAACGACGACATCAACGTCTATGCGCGCGCAGCTAGTATTCACTACGCAGTGCATACCTATCTTATTCTTCGTCATATGCGCACTACTAGGTTCCTAGTAGTGCTACCAAGTCCATATAGTACTTAGTACGATGTACTAGTGCAATTCTGAACACAACAATTAGTGTCAAAATGACTGTTTTTCAGCGATTTCGTTCTGGTACCCTCACATCTCCCCCAAACCAAAAGATCTAGACCGTCCTCGGTCTGGAATAGTTCATATGAACTTCTTTCTGGGTGTATTCGAGATGCGCGCGGTCAGTTTACTCTGTCCGCGTTATGTCCGATCAGTTGATGCCGGGGTTATCAAACCTCCTCGAGCGTCAATCATCTTCTTTAATGATCTCTTGATCCATAGACCTTCGAATATTTCCCCCGAGTCAAAGCTAGCTATTCCTAGGTGGTTTTCTGTTGTCCTAGGACGTCTTCTGCCTGAAAAGAGGCTATATTTAGCCTTTCCAGGGTTATCGGACTTCTGCCGGTAACTGCCGGTACTTGTGACTCAGCTTCCGTGATGTGATCGAAAAGAAGCTGGATTCTCAGGGTTGGGTATATAACTTCACAAAGTTCAACCAAGTCCCATTTCCTTTCTTCCTTTCTCCCCTCATCATCCCCTTAGCGAGGACGCTTCAAGTAAGTTTTCTTTTGTTCTTTCTTCAGATATTTTTCTAATAGGAGCTCTTTTCAGGATGCCGCTTCCAATTATGAACCGTCTGAAGAAAGAGAAGCCCGAGGCCTCAAAACCCAAACGATCCCAACCTCGGCCGCGCGCGCCATCCCCGGACCTCATGTCTCCCACACAGATCTTCGAGCGCCAATCCCTTATGTATCAGCATGGTCTAGACCTCATCTCGTTGTTTAAAGATTACTTCGAGATGACTTTCTTGTTGAACTCTAAGCAGCTATCCGCCAAAGTCATTCGAAAGACGTTCCTTGACCACGCCTCTCTTTTGGTAAGCCCTCGGACTTGAATTTTCTTTTCTTCTTCTTATTCTTCCCCTAGCGCACATACAAGGGCCTTTGTAACGACGAGTCTCGAGGGTTCAAGGTGCCGGATGTCTATCATCGGCTCCTCGTGTCCCTTTATAGGTTGGCCACCGTCGCGATTGACGACGAGATCATTACGAGGAAGGAAATGTCTATCTGGATCCCTAGCAAGAAGGAAGTTGCTCAGATCGTTAAGGATTACAAGGTGCGCTCAGAAGCTCTTTTCTTATGGTTATTTCTCTTATTGATTATGCTCAGGACTGGGACTTTCGTCGTAACTTTCCCCCACCAGTCGCTCCCACACTCGCTACTCCTCCACCTGTCGCATCTTCATCAAGGACTCGTCCTCGCAAGACTGCCACCTCTGCCAACTCTGCACCGGACGACGATTACGAGGACGAGGAGGAAGATCCTGCCACCACCGACTTTCGTCATGGCCCCTCGGACATCGAGAGTGACGCTAGCGAGGACCCTGATGTTGAGAACGCCAAGACGTATGGTAGCGACTGCTACGAGCAGAGCGAGGAAGAGCCCCCGCGTCCTCCAGTTCGTGCTAGCGGATCACGAGGGGTCAAGGTGTGTTCTTTTCTTCTAGTTTATCTTCTTTTCTAACATTCTTCTTTTTAGCGTCGTTTTTCTCCCGACATCCTTGTTCTAGAAGACTCTACTGTCCATGTCAAGCAAGAACCCCGAGTGTCCAAGAAACAAGGCAAGGAGAGAGCGAGCGCTTCTTCCTCAAAAACTCGGGGCAAGGACAAGCCTAGCATCCCCGAGGAGCCCTTGATCAAACGTCCTGTAAGTGATTGGTATTCTCTTAGCTACCCTTAGCGGTTCCTAATCCCTTCTTGTTCCCCAGCGCTTGGATCTCGCAATCCCTCGTGCCGGTGAAAAGATAATAGGGGGTACTCGGGTACGTCCGATTGATCCTTTTCTTTGTTTCTTTTCTAATTCTGTTTCTTAGGCATTGAACGATGGGTCTCGCATTCCATACCAGCCCCCATCTCCTTCCTTCGTCGACGAGGACGATGGTTTCGTCTCTAAGGAACTTTCAACCACCCGAGGACACGTATACCTGCAAGGAAACGTGACCCTTTCTTACGACTCCGTCCTTGCTGCTTCTTCTGCTGCCCCAGCACCCAACTACTATTCTCAGGGTTGTCATCGCTGCATGCAGAAGGGTCAGGGCTGTGCGCCTCGTCCAGACGGGAATCCAGGCTGTGAGCACTGCAAGAGCTCTAATCAAAAGTGCTCTTTTACTCATCCTGTCGACGAGTCCCTTAGCACTAGGGACGAGCACTTTGATGCTGGGCTTCAGGGGCACAACGGTGAGTTTCCTCGCTCCACTTTCTTTGTCTATTTCTTATTCTAAGCGTTATTTCTATCCCTAGGGCTGTTGCTTCAGATCGAGGGAATCCTAGGAACCCTCGCGTCAATTCAGCAGTCCCTAGATGCTCGAGCTTTGGCCGAGCAGGGTCTCCAACGTGGCCAGCAGGAACTTGAGCGTCGACGAGTGCTTCTTAAACGATCCACTCGTGACCCTCGTATCCTCTGCGCGCTCCTTCGTCTTTTGGACCCTTCTCAAGACACCTTGGACCCCGATCGCCTCTCCATCCTCTTGACGGCTCTTCAAGTTCGTCATTCCACGTTCGACATCGAAGCCGCGGTGTTTCAATTTACCGAGGACGAAGTGCAAATCGTGGACAGGAAGAGTAGGAAGGTCCTCGCAGGTAACCGCTCTTTATTTATTCTCTTCCACAGCTGCCTAACTTCTTTCGTCCTAGCCTATCATCCGAGGGAGCTCTTTATGGACAGCTCGCTACCCTCGGGTGATCTGGCCAAGTTGATTTCCGAACGAGTGGGCTCTCGCTACCTCGTCCAGGTGAGTCTTGCTGTGTATGTTCAAATCTTTTATTCTTTTACTCACTCTGATTCCTAGGACGTTCCTTCCTCACTTCCCCCACGCATTCGCGGAGCTGTCAAAGACGTCGAGGAACCCGTCATCAAGGACAAGTCCCCCACGGCCAATCTGCAGCCGGTGAGTTTTTATTCATCCTAGTTACCAAGACCAAATCAATCTTATCTCAGTTTGATCTCGTCGCCCTTTGTCAGGCCCTTCGTACCGGATCACCTTCTCCTGCTCGTTACACTAGCAAGGAGAACACCTGAAGCTGCTAGCTCAAATGAGTTGTTGGTGGTAATACCCAGTTTCCTCAATCATTTGAACATGGCTGTTGCCAGTGGAATCCACGCCTACCAATATAGAAGGGATTTCACTAGGCACTTAGCCTTGGACAGGAAAGGGTCTTTACCAGTCCAGGGGCACTTGGCCGTCAAACACGCCGGAGCGCGGGATATGGCCGGGGCTACATCAGTATCAGTCAAAATTTTTCGACACCAGTCGGAGTCGAACACCTGACCTACCGGATTGATGAACACAAGGTCACCACGCCGGACGATTTATCCGATGCACTATACAACCGATATACATTTATCCCCTGCGCTGGCCTACATACCCTCGTAAACAGGCTGAAGCAAATAAAAAGTAGGCGCCTTTTTGGCGCCCGAGTCAATTCTATTTTCAGCTGCAGGAGATGTTACAATAGAGAAAAGGCTACATAGATTCATTTATAGATGTAAATGTATAGTGAATTTCGTTCACCGCCTCTTTGTATACCTCTAGATGGCGCTGGAATGCTTGCATCTCACGATGGGTTGACCTAGGAAGCTTGGCAAGATTGGCCTTCCACCATACCAACGCTGCGACAAATGAAACAATTCCATTGATCCCAGAAATGGCGATAGGAGCCCAATCAGATCCGTCTCGGGGCATCAATCCGGTATCAGGATCCCTCCTACGCCACTCAGGAGAGCATTCGGAGAGCCAGTCCATGTACATGGTTGCATACACGCTGAGGTCGCGAATGTCGGGTTTGAAACCAGTGCGCCGGGCAACAGCAATCCACTTTTTGACTAGCTCTGGGCGTGAGGTGGTGCCGAGCTTCGTGGGTGGCACTGCTGGAGGACTCCATCCCGCTTTTTGCTCGAAAGAAATCCACAGCTCCATGATGTCGTGAAGGCGCTGATCCAGGCCAAACGCGTTGCACATCTCGATGGTGTTTTGGGCATAAACAGGGGCATTCGGTGGACATTCAATGGTGGCATCTGTCGAAAGCAGATCCAAATCGATGTCCCCTGTAGAACGCGCGTCCTCATGACTGGTAGGTGGTTGCTGACTGGTAGGTGGTTGCTGGATGGTTACAGAAGATGAGGCGGCAGGATCTGAGGTTGTCGAAGAGGATTTGCGCCTGTTGAGGGCAGGAACTTCGACATATGGAATGAATTTTGTCTTCTTCTGTGCCACTGGCTCCTTGGAACGATTAGGAAGGCGAGGGGGACCTCCAGGTCTCATACGAGCATAGTGATATCGTTCTTCATTCCCATTCTTGGCCTTCTTCGAGGGAGAGACCGAGTTGCCAGCGTTACTACGCTTCGAGCTAACCCGGGTCTCATCATCTTCGGGAACGTTGCACACGATGAGCTCAGGAGATGAGGGAGTGGATACGGTAGAAGACGGAGGAACGATGGGCGAAGAGGCACGGGAAGAAGTGGCTGACAGTGGCCTAGGCTCGGGGGACGAACGATCTGATGGGGGTGGCGGTGAAAGACGGAGTGGAGGAGATCGACGTGCTGGGGCGCTGGAGGAACCTACGAGTACCTGACGTAACGGCAATGACTTTGAAGGAGCTCTGACAGGTGCCATCGTGGAAGCAGTAGCAGTGCGCTTTTGCCCCGTGGTAGCCTGAGGTACAGCATTACCGGCGCGCGCTACTCCAGATACCGAAGGAGCAGCTGAAGTCGTAGCAGTGGCAGCAGGGAGACCTGAGCCTTTTGGCGTAGCAATGGTAGACGAGGCTGATGTAGAAGGTGCTGCTGCTGCAGGCGAGGCCTTTTTGACTGTCGAATTGGCCCCGGTAGCAGAGGCTGAGGTAGTGGTGGCTGTCGAAGGAGCTGCGGCAGACGAGAGCGCCTGAGTAAGGCTCGAAAGGTCCGGTAAAGTGGATGGCCCAAAGTCGATGCTGTCCAAGGTGGTGTTCTCGTCTATTTCGAGCTGAGCAAGTGTGGGCGCAGGATTAGCCAAAGCTCTTGATTGACATTCGGCAACGGCTAGTAATTGAACGAATCAGCGACTAGTAAGCGGTCGAACATCATTGGTACTCACAATAACACTTCTTCAAGTACGCGCCGAACACTGGCAAGATAAAAGTCTGGTATGCCTCTCTCATTGCTTGGCCAAAATTGAGAGGAGAGGCTCCGCCCGTGGTACCTGCATGCATGCTGCAAACAAACGTCAGGCAACTTCGACTATTCCCGGTCGTTGAATACTCACCTGACGACATTGAGACGTCCGCCATCCGCAGGTTCCGGTCCACCCATAACCAACGTAACCTTCCAGCCAGTACGCTCGGCAACTCCTTCTAGCAAAGGCATGATAAATTTAGCGACACCTTCGATGCTTCTGTAGTGTTGTCAGCCATGGTAGAGAAGAGAGTAGAGAGTAAACTGACGCTTGACGAGCCTCTGGAGCCGTAGAAGGTGGTGCTTCGATAGCCTCTTTCCATTCCTTCACGCGCTGCTTGTGTTCCTCCTCTGCGACCTCCTTCCACTGCGCCTTATCCCCATCGCCGAGCTTCTTAAATTCGGCAACAATCACATCTTGACGGACCTTCACAAAAGCATTTTCACCTTGTCAAATATAGTCAGTGATAGGCCGACAGTCGCCCTACCGCCCTTTTTGAATTAAAGACCGATGAATGTCGGACGCCATTTTTGCATAAAATACCGACATTTCTACGTACATAGCGCATTGTAAAATCCTATCCGTACCGTCCAAATGCACTCGATTTCGACAAATCACCACAAGTACCATAGCAATTTTTACAAAAGATTTTTAAAAACGTTTTCAAAAACGCTTTCGAAAAAATTATTCAAAGATATACGTAGAAAATAAAAGCTGAAAATTAGTTGGCGGATATAAAGATAGATGTGTAGGTAAGAGAGTCAACGCAGATAGGTAGATAGGCGGGATGGGGACAGAGAAGAATAGAAAGCCAAGAAATAAAGGAGTACAAACCACCCATAATTATCGACGGCTCTTCTTGGGCGGGCGAATTATGGAATCATCGGGTTCCTTGTCGCGGGCATGCTTTTTGGTACTTCCCTGTTGCGTAGATTGACCCCTCTGGCTTCTTGGCGCTCTCTGGCTTGGTGGTGGTCTCTGGCTTGGTGGTGGTCTCTGGCTCGGCGGTGCTCTCTGACTCGGCGGTGGTGGTAAAGGCATGGGGTTCTTTTCCTCCCACTTAACAATCGACTCGAGGACCCACAGCAGGTCTTCCGCCAGTTCCTTCCAGTCCTTTGAGCCTCCTTCCTTAGCCTCCTGTAGATACCACCACTGAAGACCAACAAGAATAAGCAAGAGCCCGTTTTGACCAGGATAGCGAAGCTCTTCCCAGTCGCCTTGATGAGCCCTTGAGAATCGCCGTTCTCCGGTGGTTTCTCTCCATTCAGGCATGAGCGACGTCCACCAGGTCCAGAGGCCATCAGTGAACTCATCAAGGGGGGGAAAGGGCAGCGGTGTGCCTCCTTTTCTACCCTCCTTAAACCATTTCTTGTAGATCGACGGCCGGTCGTTTGCTGGAAGTCGATGGCGATCATGGTTAGCGAAGGAGTAAAGAGATTGTAGGGTGATGAACTGGTGTATGATGTGCTGCCATACAACTTGCTGCACCAAGCTCTCGCTTTTTGTAAGAATTGCAAGAGCATCGGCTGCCCATTCCCCTTGGTCTCCATCTGGTATCATCCTCAGAACCTCGGCGATTGGTGCTGGAAGCTCGTCAACATCTTCAGAATCATCTAGGTCCATATCGTCATGAGCAGTAACAGTTGGCTGAGCACCCGTACGGGACGTAGCACAAGCTGCAGGCGAAGGTGAAAGGTTTGAGCTGCCAGTGGGCAGCAGGGAGCTAATGCAAGCACTTCCAGTGGAAACGCTAGTGGCTAGGTGTTGCTCTAGCCCAGCACCTGTGCTAACGGAATCGTCTTGGAATAGTTCACTTGGGTCTTCCGGGTTCAATGAGCCAAGGAACATGGCAGGGACCGGGCGTTCGATAGTTGGGTGTTCGGTGGTCGGCGGTTCCTGTAGCCCATGTTGCCCATCCTCCAGATCGACAGCGGCACCATGCAGGGCATCTTCATGGGCCGTAACGCCACCAACACCTTCATCGCTGCCCATATCAACGCCAAGTTCGGAGGGAGGTTCTTCGTCATGTCCGCTGTCTTCATCCCCTTCTTCGTCACCGCTATCTGAGATAACAAGCCTTTTCCTCATTCTCAAGCTTATCTTCTTCGGCCTGGAAGGAACCTTGGTGGGCTTGGGCCGGCTGTTTGAAAGAGGCGGGTTCAAAGGGTCACGGTTGGGACCACCTTCTTTTGTAACAACATGGGCTATATAAAAACAGCTCATAAATCAAACCAAGCCGCTAGGAATGGAATAGCATACCGCTCTTCGAAGAAATATCTTGAGTAAGAGACGTAGGCGAAAGGTCATGGTCATGGCCATGGTCTAAAGGGTTTGAAGCCGCCGGTAACGGCGCTGATGGAGCAGAAGGAACAACTTCCGGAACCGGATTCAAAGAGCCGGATGAGCCGGATACTGCAACGTGCAAAAAACGTGTGATCAGCAAGGTGTCAGAAATCACTGTTGATCAACAAACCTTCTTTACTTCCCCCATCATCTCCCCGGTGTTTCTTCTTCTCCTTCTCCCTGTTTGCCTTCTTTTCTTTCCCCCTATTCCTTCTCTCTTTCTTCGGCTTTGGAGGTTCGGAAGGTTCGGAGCTATTGCAGGATTCGAGGAAGGTAAAAAAGCCTTTGGTGGCCTTCCCAAGCCGCTCTCTGTCGTGTTGGTCCCAGGTGCGCCCTTCTTTATTCACCCCTGCATGTATGCTAATGGAAGTTCTTCAATAGCCTGGCTTATCGTAACGCTTTAGGGAAGACTCACGACTCAATGGCGTACTTCTCTCCTGGGTTAACTGGAGGCCTGCCAACGAACACGCTTATGTACATGCCTGATATCTTGTGCATGTCCTTCGCCCAGGTCTCGGAAAGCGCCACGACGTTCTTTTCACAGCTACAAGACAGGTTAACACAGGGCAGAACATCAGAGAACGCTGCGGCTCACTTCTCCTTGGCTTTGGGGTTATCCTGTTTAGCTACAGCGCCGATATTGCCCTCTGCCAACCGTACCTGGTAAGAAGCCTCGTTTCTTTGCTCCACCTCTTGACGAACATCCTCAGGCTCCTCAGAGTACAGCTCCTTTGCGACAGCGCATCGAAGGGCGATGGAATGGGTCTTCAATGCCTTCTCTTTCTGTGCATTGGACAGCAAATCCCAGTTATCCATGAGGAACTGCACGTCCGCCAGCTCTTCAGCCGTGAATTCAGCCTCCTCCTCGTCCGAATCGGAACCTTCCATGCCATCAACAAACCTTTCCTGATACTCTGCGTCAACCTTCTCAGAGTATCCAGGGGTCCCCATGTATAGCTTGTACGCTGGAATGCGAACGGCTCGGCGTGTAGCCTTGGCCATCTTGCTAATCCACGGCTTCCACTGCACCGCCCGGTTTTCATCCTCCTTGTGGTTATAGAACCAGTTTCGAGCCTTCTGCAGGTAGAACGTCACCAAAACTGCAGGTAGTCAACGAAAAGCACATGGCGTACCTGCTCAAAATCCTCCCAGCTCAGACCCTCAAGCGCTTTGGCCTTCTTTTCATTGGCCTCAGCAGCTTTAGCAGCTGGTCCAGTGAGCTTGCTAGGTACCTGCTGCTGGGTCTTGGGCGCTTCTGTTGAGCCTCCAGCGGGTGAATCCACTTGCTCGCCGGAGCCTTTATCGGCCAGACCCATGCTGGGATCGAGGCTAGGGGCTGCTGGGGCAGGCGGTGGTAGCTCCAGTGAAGTCGCCTGCGGTACATCAAGAGAAGCTCCTGGCTGCGGCGTAGAAGTAGCCGCCGACGCTGCTGGTAGCTTGGAGGAAGACGCCTGAGGCTCGTCGCGTAATGGCAGCGAGTCCTCTAGAGCGGCGTCAGGGTCCTTCTTATAGCGAGGAAACTTGTCCAGCAAAGCAGCAAACATCCTGGACCAGAAATGATCCTTGCTTCCCCCACCTTCGGAGTAAGCAGGGAGCCAGCTTTCGAGGAAGCCAAGCTCTTCGTCTGGCCAGTCAGACCTTCGCCCACGCTTTTTGCCTATTGCAGGCAAGCCTTCAGAGGCAACTCGCTTTTCCTTTGCCTTATGGCTGCGCTTGATTACTACGTCGCTGACAGCACGGCGGGGAGACGGCTTCCTAGCCGAAGACGGCGAAGAGGTGGCAAGGAGAGCCTTTCCCTTCCCCTTTGTTCGAGCCATTGGATGCGTGGATAGGTGTGGTAGGATAGGTGTGGTAGGATAGGTGTGGTAGGATAGGTGTGGTAGGATGGGAGTGGTAGAATGCTGGCTATGGGATGACCAATGCGGTGGTAGTGGTGGTTCGGGTCTAGGATTGCTCGCGTGCTACGTAGCTTGGCTCTGGTGATTTCGGCTAGTTGGTATGAGCTGGATGGGGGTAGTAGGTGTAGTTTTTTTACAAAATCATCATGTACTTTTCTAAAGCTAACTTACTATTTGGGTTGTACTATCTAATGTCAAGAAGTTTTGATGGCAATAAATACTATATCCTCCTCCTTTTGCATGGTCTTTCATCGTCTGTTTCATCCTCCAGCTCTGAGAGATCGCTCTCATCTTCTAGCACCTTGCCTTTATAGTCACTCCTCTCCAGCTCGTGCCATTTGGTATACATTCTAACCTCATTTTTCCACCGCACTAATCTCTCAGCCTCCCACCTCTCCAGCTCTTTTCCCTCCAACACCTGCAGCAGCTCCTCATCCGTCTTGTAGCCATTGTATACCCATCTAAACAAGCCGCCAGCGGAGAATTCCACGATGGAGTATCTTCTCTCTCCAGCCTGAATTGGCACGTTAGAATGGGTGATGACTGCAGATGGAAACAGGATGCTGCAGCCAGGAGGAAACCTGATCCTCAGGCCAACGTTCCAAAGAATCATATGGCCGCCCTTATCAGGATCATAGCTCCCAACGGCAGTGACGCAGCACCATCCGGGCGCCCAATTGCCAAAATCGGTATGGGGCAGGGTACAGACTGCAGCAGTATCCCTGAGGCCTGCGGAATTGATGCAGCGACCAGCCCAATAGCCGCCTTCCGGGCTAGGGTGGGTAGGAAACTTGAGTTCAGGAAGCTGCTGGCCCAGCTCCCTAAGCACCCTTCGGCTTTCTGAAGCCAGTCGGTTGGCGTAGGTTGCATAGAGCCCTAGTGCAAGGTTAGATGGCGATAGGGCATGCAAAGGGCTGCTACTCACGGCCGGTATGTCCCACAAGCCTTCCGAGATACTGGCTCTTCGAGAGCGCCTCCATAGCAGCCTGATTTTTCAGACCACGGATGGCAATGTTTCCGGGTCGAGGCTGACCGCCGCCGGTGGAAACTCCGACATTACGAAGGCCGTGGTTTCCGCCGGATCTCCGATTGCCCATATCTTCCTGGCTAAACTGGGAGCTCCTATCGTATCTCTCAAGCTCGTCCATGAGCCCCTTGTTGACGCTACCCCAGTCGTTTGCTCTGGGTGGAGGTGCACCAAGAACGGTCCAGATGCGTTCAAGAGAATCAAGGAGCACCACAGTTACCCTGAGGAGGCAGCATGTGAGCAGTAAGCAAAGCAACAGCAGAGCGGGCGCTTACTTTCCATTCCAGCAGAAGTCCTTGAGCTTCCGCTCCGGAATTCTTTCCTCTTTACCCAGCTCCTTTGTGCCTATCCATCCAGGCTTAGAAGAGGGCATGGTGGCTGCGTTGAACCCACAAATAGAAACCGGCTCTGCTGACTTGGCTATTTCTAGAACTCGTGAGGCAACCTCGTCGCAAGCATCTCTATTGCGAGCAGCAGCACGGCGCCTATCTCGAGCAATCAGAGTTTTACGCGCCAGCCTCTTCTGTCTTGCTGTTAGGGCCTTTTCCGGCAGCGAGTTCGTGACGAGCGTAGGCGGTGTTTCTTTCCGCACAGGGGGTTTGCGAGTGGCTGGGGGTAGCGAAGGCTGGGGGGAAGGGATAGCGCTGCCTTGGGCAACTGAGCAGCGGCTGATGTGGCTGAGCTGCTCACGAACGTGTGGAACGGTGGATTCTTCCACCACCTCGTACTCTAACTCCAGTGCGTCGTCGGTGAAAGCCCCTAGGCTTTGCACATGGGTCATGCGCTCGCTGCCTCGACGCAGCGCCTCCTCAATGCTGTACCCGGGGAACCGAAGGACTTGGATGTCTGAGCAGGAAAACGCGTCAAAAAGCGTTTCAAAACGTTAGAAAAAGGGGGAAAAAACTCCATGCCAAAGGAGCCCTGTGCTTGGCGAGCTGCCTTGCCTCTATCTCCACGGGCCGGTCTGTAGAGAGACTTGCGCTCCGGGATATAGCCTGAGCAGGCAGCGTGCGTGATGGTATGAATGGCCATCGAGCACATGCAGCCCCACGTTCAGCGCGTTACTCTGCCTCTATCTCCACGGGCCGGTCTGTAGAGAGACTTGCGCTCCGGGTTGTAGTCTGAGCAGGTAACGCGCAAGACAACGTATACGTCCATCAAGAACGCAAAAGGTAAAGAAATATACGGTGGAAGTCTGAAATCTCACCTTGATAGCTGAAGGCTTCATCTTGAGGAACCGGCAGCATTGTCCAAGGAATGGGGAGCTGACAGAGAAAGGAAGAGAAGGCCTGGGAGAACTCGCGAGAGCGTGTCAAAGGAGCGTTAGCGACAACGTGACCGCTTAGCATCGTCCAAGTTCCATCCCGCGGACAGCCCCCCTGCCACTAGTCCCCATCACCACCTACTTTCACCACCCTCGATACTCCAGCATCTGGCCCAGCAGTCATTCCTTCTCAATATTATGGTCGACCACGAATCGGACGTTGACGTGTCGGACACGGATCAGTCTGCCAACGACGACGTTCGTCCTCACGCAAGATACCCTCGATCTCAACCATCCCTTGACGATGGTTGCGAGTCCGGAACGGAAGGAACTACCTCTCACCAAGAAGATGAAGATAGCTCCTCGGAAAGTGACGAAGAGATGGGTGAGAAGGATGAAGAAGGGTGTTCGAAGAGAAGAGCGCCCGCGTCGGACTCGGACAGCGACGAAGTCGAAATTGTCGAGAGTTCTAGGAGGAATAGCGAGCCGGATGACGATCAAATTCAGATGGTATCTTTCAGGCTCCGGGGGTGAGGCTTTTGCTTGTATGTTCTGGATGAAATGCGCTGACCAATCTATTGATAGTGAGGCAGAAGTGCGTTCTCCGAGCGAGTTCAAACACTACGTACGAAGGTTCAGATATGCCCGAGGCGCTAGCAGGCCTTCTCGCCACGCTCACTCGCCCATCGTATGCGTCCTCCTGCTCCCATCCTTCCATAGCTAACCTCTGTGATGCTCTGCAGCCCCTTCGCAGCTCCGCTGGTCCTAGTGCATCGAAAGGTAGTCTAAGGGCTGCGTCGAAGGCTGTGCCGAGAGCTGGACGAAAATCCTCGCTGTCGAAGCCTGTAGTATCGAAGAGGTCGGCTACGAAACCCATGGTTACGTCTTTTACATCGTCGATGGCTACGTCGGGGCCATCATCAACCTCGACGTCGGCGTTTGAGTCGAAGATAACCCAAGCTGGTGGAATTTTGGACATGTATCTCGATGGATATGGCTCGGAACCCGATTTTCTTACTGGCTAAAGGCTGTCTTTTGCTAGCGAGCATACCCCTGCCATTTAGACCATCAGCGATCCTAGATAGATTTACGTATGGACAATGAAGTTTTACGCACCTTTAATCGATTTTGAAAACACACCCATGGTAATCGAGGTTTTGAGTGGACACGAGTCCCAGCGAGGTATGAAAGATCATCGATGTCACAGGGTAAGGCAGTGGGCGCTTAGCGTCGGCGATTTCATCACCGAAAAATACACGCGCTCCCGCCTCCCTCTCTCTCTCTTACTACCACCTTCCAACCATGCCTTCCGATGACAACGACTCCGATGACATCCTGCTGGAGGGATTCAAACTTCGGGGGTAAGCACGTTCTCATTATACCAAATGCATCGCTCATCTTTTGCTGATACGTCTTGCCAGCGAATCCCAAATGCGGGCACCAGAGGAGCTGCGAAGGTATCTCTTTTGGCAGGTATTGTCGCATCTCACTATTACCTCTCTGTATAGCTGATATATTACCTATTTAGACCCCCAATGGTCAAGGGTTGGTTCCAGTCGCAAAGCTACACCCTGTTACCATTAACAAGCGCCTCCATGTATCCAAAGCTTCGAACCAGCTCACATCCTCAAGTGCCAGCGAGAGTTCGGAGCTCGGAGTCGCATTGGCATCGTCTTCTACCATGGAGTCCGAGGGTTTTGAACCAACTCAGGAACAGGAAAGTGATAGCGACTATGGCAAGGCAGTGAAAGTTGGAAGCACTGACTCCTTCATGTGCATATCTCAGTACAGGGTACAAGATCCGCTTGCTTATGTTTTATCAGTATTTTTACTTCATGTTTTAGGGCCGCTACATACCTGTGAAGTCATCCCCAGTGCATGGCCCTCGATCCTTGTCCTTTGGCCCAGAAAGCAGCTTCTCTTGCGACAGTGGTGCCAAGCCTCAAGAGCAAGCCGTTTCCGACAAGCGGTCTAAAGACGAAGCTTTCTTCGACGACAGGAGCTACATATCAGCAAGCTCGGAGGAGTAGGTTAGTGCCAAACAGGCCTCTATCACAGCGCCTTTTGACATTTGCTTAGCAGCGGCCTCTTTTTTTCACGCCGACACATGTAGCTTGAACGACAGCCCTGCTCTTCATGGACGCTCTTATCTTGAACCTATTACTGCACGTACCCATACCCCCTACTTAATTCCATGGCCTATCTACGCACAGTTTGACCCATCCTTTTGTTCACTCTACCCTATCCCCGTGTCTCTTCGGCTAATGCGCATGGCGCTACAGTGTTCTGTAGACATGCTATTACGTACCTAATGGATACAAACAGCGCTAAGTATCAATGTCAACAAAGCTTGCATCAGCTTCGCTACGTCTGGCTTTCTCTCTGTATTTTTCCCCGTTGTTTATGCAAGGCTCACGTCTGGTTCCTCAAATCTGAATGGACCGCTGTAAAATTGCCGTGCTTGGAGATGGTGGAGTTGGTAAAACGGCGCTGGCCGTACAGGTTAGTTCTATATCGCTCTTG
This sequence comes from Paramarasmius palmivorus, assembly GCA_037176845.1. Classification (NCBI taxonomy): domain Eukaryota; kingdom Fungi; phylum Basidiomycota; class Agaricomycetes; order Agaricales; family Marasmiaceae; genus Paramarasmius; species Paramarasmius palmivorus. The sequence continues at coordinate 19,045 of JAYKXP010000267.1, read as the reverse complement.
ACGATCTTTGAGTCTCATGGCTTCTGTAGTTCACCCTCAGCTGTTTCCTTGGTGAGGGCTGTAAGAACCTCATTTTCATTGATTACTCAAGGCCAGAAACGGCGCTACCTTCAATTATTAGAAGTACGTGTGCTATTGGCGATAATTTTGGGCCAAACTTATGCACTTTAGACCTATGACCCGACAATAGAAGATGCGTTCCTGAAACAAATGGTGGTGGGCGGTCGCATGTGTGCCATCGAGATAATAGACACCGCTGGTCAAGGTGATTATAGGCCACCCTGCCCCGAATCTGAGCTGACTTTGAAGCAGAGGAATATTCTGTTCTCCGTAACCAATGGATTCGGTGCGTCCACATCATGTCCTATGATTCTGTCGTTCACTTTCCTACAGTGGAGCCGAGGCTTTTGTTGTCGTCTATTCCATTGCATCCGAGGACTCTTTTAACTGCGTCGAGAAATTCTGGAAACTTATCCACGAAGTGAAGAAAGAGCCCCCCCCGTTCATCCTCGTTGGCAACATGGCCGACAAAACGTCACAGCGAGAGGTACTGGCAGCACAAGGAGCTGCTCTTGCCCGGCTGTATGGCTGCGAATTAGTAGAAACGTCAGCAAAATCTGGACAGAACGTCGAGCTTCCGTTCACCGCTATGGTTAGTGAGGTTCGACGAAGGAGGCCTCAGGTTGCAGATACAAGTATAGATGGGAATCATTCAGGCTGCGGGAGGTGTATCGTCATGTAAAGGTGCCCTCTCAGCTTCAGTTGTTTCTTGGTGTTATTCGTGAATCATGTACCTATCTTTATCACACATCTCCGATACCGACATCTTTTTTGGACATGCCTACCACACACACGCACATATATATGGCCTCAAAATAGTCAATTCTATCCACCGATTGAGGAGCTTCGAAAGACAAGTAAGAAGGACATTGTACTGCCAACCTTTGACCAATATCCATCGTTTCTCAGCACCAATGTCCATCGTTTCTCATTACCGATACCCATCTTTTCACAACCAATATCTACTGATCGAGGAACTTAGAAAGACAAGCGAGAAGGTTATTGTACCGCCAACCACTCACCAATATCCATCGTTTCTCAACCACCAATATCTGCCGATCGAGGAACTTAGAAAGATAAGCAAGAAGGCTATTGTACCGCCAACCACTCACCAATATCCATCGTTTCTCAACCACCAATATCTGCCGATCGGGGAACTTAGAAAGATAAGTAAGAAGGCTATTGTACCGCCAGCCACTCACCAATATCCATCGTTTCTCATCACCAATATCTGCCGATTGAGGAACTTAGAAAGACAAGTAAGAGGGTTACTGTACCGCCAACCACTCACCAATATCCATCGTTTCTCATCACCAATGTCCCTCATTCACCAGCGTTCGCTGTCCATGGCATCTCCGATCTCCGATATTGCCGGGTTGAACGTTGAACAGGCGCTAAATCGGAAGCTGTCAGGTGGTGTCACATAACGCATGTCACGGATCCAAGTTGTCTTCTCCTTCTCCCGTCACCGCGTCTCCTTTTCCATTGCGTGTCTCCTTCCATAACCGTGAAAGCTCACTGGTACGCGACTACATCCTTTCAAAGACTACTCATGTTTATTTCTGCGTAGGTTTGCCTTTATACCTGGAGGCCTGGTCGAGAGGGAGTTCTACCGGACTTGCAGGATTTGACAGAGGTACGTCTGCTTCTTCTTTTTTTTTTGCCCGTGTGGCTTAGTGAATTGTGCTAGAGGGAGCTGAAGAAGCAATAAGCTTCTCTCCGACATTTTTCCTCAAAACAGCTGCAAGGCTACGTTCATTCAGTCTTCCCCTCCGAAGCCAAACCGTTTCGCCGTCATTTCTCCTATCATCCAAGGGCTGGCTCTATCCGTCTAGCAAAGAAGTAAAAAATGGGCCTTGAATACTCGCAATCTTTTCCCAAGACGTGGCTTCTTCAACGTGCCAGCTCACTTCTTAAGATGTCGTCTTCACGCACCATCTCAGCAAACGTGGCCCTCCCTCGCTCTTTTATTCTTTAGTTCGATGTCCAAACGGAGTCGTAGCAAACGGCCTGCTATTTCGCAGTACTCTGCTGCGGATTTTTCTTCATCCTCTTCCGAATCGGACAACGAGCTACAGCATGTTCCTAAGCGCTCTAAGGACCAGAAACAAAGGGCCTTTACCTCGAGGATATCCCAAGACAGGCGCCGTATTATCACCAAACCCATTTCTATGGGTGAGCCAACGCCGATCAAGCACGCACTGGTTGACAGCGTCACACCCATGGTCGTTGATGAGGCAGGCCCAAGCAACATCTTCGAACAGAGCGAGAGTATCGTTGACAGCGATACCTGCAACAGCAGTGGCAGTGACAGTGATAGAGAGGGCAGTAGCGATAGCGAGGAGGATGGTTCGTCGAGCGACTCAGTACCTTCTGCAGAGGAGGAGGCCGCCGATGTTCCTTGGGCTGGCTTTAATGCAGCCCTAGGCCTGGATACCGGCGACCATGGCAAACAGAGGACGAAGAAGGTGCGTTTTTCTCAGCTACATGTGAACTGGGCTGATCATGCTGCCAAACAGGAGCAATATCTCGACGAATGGCTCAGTGTCCGAGGCGAATATCTTCGCATGCTGATGATTGCTGAATGCCGGGGTGCAGGTCAGCACAAGTTCTGCCATCGTTGCAACAGAAAGGACCGTGTTCCAAGGTATAGGTGCAGAGACTGTTTCTCAATGGAGCTCCTCTGCAAGGAGTGTACTTTGGAAGGCCACAGAGACCGCCCGTTGGACGTCATCGAGGTACGTAGGCTACTCATGCCCACCTGCTCCGGCTCAGATCCCCAGTTAGATGTGGAATGACCACTGCTTTGAGCGTGTCTCTCTCATGAGCCTAGGCCTTGTGGTTCAGCTCGGGCACGTATCTAATACCCCATGCCCAGCGCCCAACACCCGTGCCCCGAAGAACTTTACAGTTCTTCACACGAACGGCTTTCATCGCATACGGGTACACTACTGCGGCTGTGGTGCAGTGGGTGAGCTATCGCAGATGCGACAGCAGCTGCTTGCATATCAATGGTACCCTGCAACGACAAAGGTGCCTCAAACCTGCTTTACTTTCAGGCTTCTCGAGCACTTCCACATAATGACGCTAGTTGGAAAGATAACAAGCTATGATTATTACCGTGGCTTGGAAAAGTTGACGAATAACTGCGGAAACTTTGGCTTCAAGGTATGGTGTTGTGCTTTCTATCGTTATCTGAGCTGAACGTTTTCAAAGAACCGCTATGACTCCTTCCGCCGTGCTGTACGAGAATGGAGACACCTCAAGTCTCTCAAAAGAGGAGGCAGAGGTAACGATGGTTCGCGAACAATTGAGGAGACAAAGCCAGGAGAGCTTGCTGTCCAATGCCCAGCATGTCCGCATCCAGGCATTAACCTGCCGTCAGGCTGGGCGCAAACGGAGAAAAAGGATAGGTGCGGCTGCCGTTCTAATATTCAAAACCGGTTTGCTAACTAGCGTTAGGTTTATCTATACGCTTTTCCTTGCTGTAGATGCCTGCTTCCGTCTCAAACGGAAAACGGTGTCAAACGAAGTCTTGGATCCAGGGTTTGGCACTGGCTGGTCATACATGGTGCCTGACCAGCCTTACCGACAATATCTGAAGGAGATGACAAGTGCAACGGAGGTATTTCCACTCCTTTTCATGTGTTATCCCCGTCTCACTGCGAAATAGATGTCCACATGCTCTGGGCTTGCAGCGCTAGACCATGCGAACTCGAGAAATGCTCGAGGTACCTATGCCACATCTGGAGTAGGCCTAGGATGCTGTGCTCGCCACGAGTTCATACAGCCCAATGGGGTGGGCGATCTTCAAAAAGGAGAACGGTAGGCCTGAGCTTGATCTTTTCCGTTTGCTCGGCTAATGGTACGGAGAGGTACTGCAACATCGATTGGATACTTGCATCAATTCTGGGCCATCACGACTGCAAGCTCAAGACGTGCCTGTCTTACGATATATGTTGCCAGTATTGCAAGCGCTTCATTGAGCGCTTGATGCAGCTACCTGAGGAGAAACGGCCAAAGGAAATTCCGGAATTCCAATTCGTTATACCGAAGCTTCACGTTTATGGCCATACTACCGCCTGCCAGCTTTACTTCTCATTGAACTACGCCCTCGGCGTAGGTCGGACGGATGGAGAAGGCGTTGAGAGGAACTGGGCAGGGCAGGGTCCAATCGCTACCAGCACCACGGAAATGGGCCCTGGATCAAGACATGATACTCTCGATGATCATTGGGGATACTGGAACTGGCAAAAGCTTGTTGGTCTTGGTAAGCGCTTGTTTGTTGTATTAGTTGCAGGAAGACGAGCTTCTTTGCGCAGGGTCCCTTTTACTTAAAAGGCTGAAGCTTGCAATGGAGTGGGCTGACAGGCAAGAGCGATTTTACAAAGCGCACGCCGCCAACCAAGCAGCTCACATACCCGAGTGGCAAAGGATGGTTGAAGAATTTGAGGCAGATAGCAGCAAACCCAACCCATATGAGCTTCCAAAAGAAGGTAAGGTTCCCAATATCGACGGCGATTGGAATTAACACCTGCTTCAGGTATCACCATCCACCAGGTGCGAGCTGAGCTAGGGGCCGAGGAGCTTACCCAAACCCCGCACATATCCCTTGAGAATGCCCCTGCTGGACCCGTAAAAAGCGCAGCAACATTCCTTCTACTTGCTCTCGAAGTGGAAGAAAGGCAGTAAGTGCTACGGCTCGTATTTCTGAAATGACGCTGACTGAAGAAGGCGCCAGATTCGGGAAATTGTCGGCCTCAAGAACAGGGGTTCAACTGCCAGGCAAACTGCCGATATTGTGGACAAACGCTTACAGCTTCGCAGGCTTATCGCTCGTTTTGAAGCCCAGCAGGTCCACTTTATGCCTATTGTCAGCTCTCTCAGGCTATCCGCTGCTTTGGAGAGCACGGCTCACATTGAAGTTGAAGACCTCTCGCTGTTCCTCCCTTCTTCCCTCACACCACAGCAGCTTGGGACATGCCCTCGCGCTGATCTTGCCACAATAGAGCTTCGGTTTAGAGATGCTCAATGCTCAGAAGCCCTGGAAGATCTTCGAAACCAGCTACTCATCAAGACCAGACTTCGCACGTACATTTCTGCTCAGGCACGGCACCAGAACGAGCTCCGTAAATCTTCGGAGCTTCTACAGCAGAATGAAAGCAAGATACGTCTCCATTCGAAGAGGTACCAGGCTGCATGGGGGGCTTACCGATGCCTCCATACGGGAAAAATGCCTTGGAGAAAGCTCAAGCAGTCGCACATTCGATGCATGGAGGACCCAGAGGATCCGGCAGTTGGGGTGGCACGAAAGAAACTAGGGAAACAGTCCAGGAGCACAGGGCAGCTTCGAGCGGAGGAGATATCGCTTGGTGCATGGGATAGGCAGGAGAGTGAGGAAGGCGAAGAAAGCGAAGATGATCTGGCAGAGGATAAGGAGGAAGTATCTGAGTTAACAGAACGTCAGTGGAAGAAGAAGCGAGATAAATTAGCGGCGCAGACTGGAGAGGGGTTTCGGAAGACATCTTGGATATGGCTGGCTGGGGATCGCGTAGGTCATGTCTCAGATGAGGCCCTGTACAACGGTAAGACCGTGCTACCGTTGCTATTGTGCTACGCTGATCGTATCCTTATTAGGGCTGCGTGTTGAATGGGCAAAGACCTATGCAAGGTTGAGGAGATGGCGTGAAGAAGTCAGCCTTGTCAAAGAAGAAATGCGCCGCACCTTGGTATCTTTAGAGTGGTTCGCCTCCTGCTGGGATCGCCGTTCGAGCTGTTCTGGGCTCTCAGGCATACATGGAGAGGGCCCTGCAGCCTACGCCTATCGACAAGCTGCTATGTACCGGAGTCTAGCAGCGTCCTTTGAAAAGATGTGGAAACAGACTGCAAATAGCGGGGCTGCAACTAACAGGGGCTTGGAAGAGGAGGAAGGCGATAGTGAGGTGATAGTGGAGGAGAATGATGGCCATGGGGATGATAGCGAATACTTTGCTAGCGAATACGAGGCCTAGCCTAGGCTTATTTTTGGAAGGAGGTAAGCCATTCAAAGATCGCTATGGGCCGCTTCCTTCACTGACTATCTATGCAGCAGTTCGGTATTCCGCACCATACCGGTGGGCTATGGCAGCAAACGCTAACCAATTCGATCGTACCTTTATATCCGCCAACTAATTTTCAGCTTTTATTTTCTACGTATATCTTTGAATAATTTTTTCGAAAGCGTTTTTGAAAACGTTTTTAAAAATCTTTTGTAAAAATTGCTATGGTACTTGTGGTGATTTGTCGAAATCGAGTGCATTTGGACGGTACGGATAGGATTTTACAATGCGCTATGTACGTAGAAATGTCGGTATTTTATGCAAAAATGGCGTCCGACATTCATCGGTCTTTAATTCAAAAAGGGCGCCAGTACGGATGCAGCCCCAGTCTTACTTCCAGCAGTCGCAGTCCCCGTCTCAGAACCACCTCCTGCGCCTTGTTGCTTCTGCGTCGACGCTTCCTTGAGCTTGCTCTCGAGGATGGGTTTGATCTTCTCGGGATTGTGTTTGGCCCAAACGTTGTAGACAGAACGTTGCCGACCGGGACGGTCGACTGCCACACCAGTAAGCTTGAAGAGTAGAGGTGCCCAAGGGTCGAATTCGCCTAGATCCTTGGTAGGATTGGCTTTCGCGACATGGTAGTTCATCCAACGACGGATTTGCTGCCAGGTAAATGATTAGTCACAGCACGTGGTATGACATAAGTGTGACATACCGAAATTCGTCCTCCAATAACTTTCAGCAAGGCTTGATGGGCTATCAGAGCCTTGCCAAAGTCTTCGTCGTTCTGGTCAGGCTCCTTCGTTGGAGGAACGATCTCCGGATCTGGCTCGTCATCGTTGACGGCGGCAAGATGCTCCGGGCTGGGTTCCTCGTTATGGGGTAGGCTGGGCGGATAACGCTTGAAGTAACGACGGACGAGCTCAGCTAGGAAGTCAGCACCGTGTCCTTCCTTCAAAGCTATGGCGTAGGCAGTAATAGCAGCCTCCAGGAACGTCAAACGTGTACCCTTAAAGGCGCTTGGAGACATGAGGAGAAGAGATTGAGAAGAGAGATGAAGCAGAAGATAATGAGGGTGACAATTCGTGAGTCTAACGCGTTTCCTCTTGGATTCTTCACTATTTATATTATTCCTCCTAGTACCCAGTCTCATTCAGGTCTTCGTTAAACTCGGCTTGCCAAATTTGGTTTCAAAGCCGCCAACTACCCTATTTCAGCAAACCCAGTTTCTCCATATTGCCTTAGCAGACCCTCGCATCCCGCTCAGATCACGACTGGGAACAAGCTACTACGCTTCCTATTGGCTCTTTGGCATTTTCCACTTTCGCGCAATACCTTTTTCCCCGCCTCAAAGTCGGGATCTGCGCGTCCTCACCCTTCTCCTCCCGGAAATATCCTCACCCTTTCAACTGCGTGGTCTTACCGATTCGTTCGGACATATACCATCACGTTTTGCTAGATTTCTAGATTTTCTGATTAGCGACACATGGTTCCCTTGGTAATTCGTTTTTGCTTTGTCGATTATCACCCTCGAATCAGCTCAAATCGCTCACCGGATTATTCAGGATCCCCCGTCTTGGGCTTTGCGTTGACGATTGACGGTTCTCACGCTTCAATCTTTCTTTCTCTCTCACACCCATCATGGCTGGCCTTCCCAACGTCTCCAACGACCCAGACAGCTACACTGCTCGTCCACCAAGTCCCATCGACCGTCGAGAAGGTAGTATTGTGATCGGTGGTATGTGTCCCTCATATAAATAAGAATCGTTGCTCAACACTCATTGATACAGGTGGAAATAACGTTCACAGTAACCCTCGCACGTACACCTACACGCAACACGAGCCTGGACGCGGTTAGTAGCCTTCTTCTCCATGTCGGATATTAAGCTCATTGTTTTTTTTTTCCCTTCGAGTAGGCGTCACTATCGTTAAAACAACCACCGAGGAACATGCAGGTTTGTCTCCCGGCTCAGGCAGTGTTTTGCGCGTCACTTATACTCCATCCCTGTAGGATTGGTGATAACCAACATCACGAAGATCCAGCGGAGACACCCCGACGTTACTCCCGTCGCCGAACCTCCTCGTTCGTCCTCACCCCAGGCTCGTTTGGATAGTAGTCATGCTGTCGTAATATCCGACGACTCTTCTGACGACGAGACGAGCATCCCTCATCCCGGAAGTCTCCAACCTTTTCTTGCTGAACGCTACTATGTCGTCTTCAAGGGCACTCGGGTCGGAATCTTCGCCAGGTGGTGATTGTTCACGCTATGCAGCAATCTCTCGTGCTAACGACTGTTCTTAGGAATACCGACGCCCTCAAATATACTGAAGGCGTCAGTGGCGCCAAGCACCACAGCTACAAGACCTGGAATGAGGCCTTGCTCGAGTACTCTCGTGCTTTTCACGGGAAGAAGGCTGGTTGGGAGCTCGAGTGCTTGAACGGCCCTCTGGCTCTTGAGGATGAGGATCCAATTATCACCTCCGGCCTCCAGTTCACGTCCCACAAGACTCGTTGATTAGCTACCCGGATTAGCGTAACAAGAAAGAATTACATACACGATTGTATCGTAGATAGCGCAGTTGAGATCTAAAAAATGTCTGGAATCAATTGAAAATTGCAAGTCCATCTGTATATAAGGCCTCGCAGAATCAAGTCTTTCTGCCCACTGCCATCATGACTCAGAACGAGTGCAAATATCTGCTGCTGTCCGAGAAGAGCTCCGTGGTGAAAGAGATGTGAGTCTATCGCTCTAACTTTTAACCTGCTACTGAGAAATTCTTTTCACAGGCCATTTCGCGTGGGAGGCATGCACACTCGCCCATTGCCCATCGCCATCCAGTTTAATAGCACTTCTGCTGCAGTCTTCGCTTTTAACCATCTCAAAATACCAATCCAGACATATAAGGAGGCGAACAACGTGAACCTAGCTTCAGCGCTTCGCGAAATTCCGACTTGGTCGGTTATGTGCTACAAACTCAATCGTCACTCGAAATATTTCATAGATGTTAGATTGGGTAGCAAGTCCGGAATCTACTGCAACGTGTGCGTAAACATGTTTTTGCAGAGATAAATGATATAATTAATATTTTTGTATCACAGTAAAGAAGCGTTCCGGTCACTGAAAGGCGCAAGCCCTAGGTTTCAGCGGGCTTTTGTGTATGGCGACTTTGGGCACGCTCTGATCTCCAGCATCCTGGGGGGGAAATCGCCGCCAGATTACCTTTGGGACTACCATCCTTACGAGCATCCGGAACACGCGGCGCAGATCAAGGCTCACGTCCTTAGTCCCGACACGATTCCGACACCACCACGCCAGCCACAACCCAAGGTTCCGGTATCCGACGTCCGAGTCCCAGAACCTTCACCACAACAACCCAGGGCTCCAGTGTCCAACCCAGACTCTAGTCGCAATCACTCAGTTGATCACGAGGAACTCATTGCTGTGGCTCTCGCGCTGGAAGCTCGTGATCCATGGGTCGAAAAATACCTTGCTGCGATCGAGGTACCAGTCGATGACTATGCTGGAATTGAGCTCAAATTCGAGCTTTCGGACAGCCGGGCACAGTTCATCCACGACATGAACAAAAGATACGGCGATCGCGACGCCGCATGGGATTTCCTTTACAGTCTTTTAGCGATGGAAGTGCACGGGAAAAAAGAAAGTCGGGATTAACGGTTGCGTTATGTAGTCTTGTCCCTGATGTACTGGTATTACAACCTATATAATTACATCTGCAACATTAGGCGTGCCAGCATGTTTTTGAGGGAGAATGGGTGGTCGCATCACAATAGAGGATGTATCGTAGTGTCCCATTCCTCAGCCATTCTCTGAGGTCCTGTTCTCTTTCGGCCGAAACTCCCGCTTCAATCATATCATGTACCGACTTGCGTGCGTGTCGGAGACAGAATCGGCGAAGACTTGACCCTCGCAGACGACACGGGGTGCGTACGACCGGATCCTGTATTTGAAACGTTGTTAGGGAACTGATGCACAACCTAGGATACGCACCACAAAGGTCGGACGCCAAGGGTCCTTGTACCTCAGCCTATCTAATATACGATGGCGGTTAGCCTAGCAATAGCGATCTTCAACAACAGAGTGACGGAGAAAACATCGAGGACATACCTTCCACGCTTTGGGTACGCGACTTCGTTTCATCGATCAGGCCCAGGACCGGAACAACGAGATAGTTTCAAAGCAACCTGCGGAGTTACTTTCCTCCGGTGCACGTTGTTATGATGATTTTTGACTCACCGCATCGTTGTCTCGGGTCTAATCCGATGCTCCAGCTACGAGTTTCTTGAGTTCACGGTTCCACAATATACATAGGATAGGCAACATTGAGACATGGGAAGGGCTGAGCTCTAATGAAGGTCTAATTCAACGTCATCATTTCCATCCAGCCATCGTCGAACAAGCACATTTTGAAATTGAAGTTCTCCCCTAGCGTACAGCTCGACCAATTCCTCACTGAGTACAGCGAGTTCCATATCCTGAATACACCCTATTATTCGATGAATTCGCTGTCGCAAACGGTGAGCCTTCCGCCATTCGTCCGACATCTGACCGCCGCTCTCAACGGCAAGGAGAGACGAACAAATGCGGTCAATTGCCCTAAGGTATGTATCAAAAATGTCTTGTCGAATACCAGTTGGACAACGACCTGTGCCGACGTTGGAATACCATGATACCACATGTTCATAGACGTGGTCTAAATATCTTGATGGACAGCCGTGCGTTTCTCGCTTGAAACCGTTTTCCAAGTTGCGTAGTCTCCAAATTGGCGAACTATTGGCAAGTCAGCGAGATAGACACAATCAATAACTCAATTAACACACTCTTCATTCCGTATGCGTTGTGCCTCGGTCAGTTCTCTCTCATGCTGCAACACCTGTTCGGAATTCCGCTTCTCTTTCCGCACCCTACGAGTATCCATCCTAAAAGCAGACATTTTTAGAGAACGAATGAGTGCAAGAAACCCGGAAAGACAGACTCGAACTTTGATTCCTGGGCTTTCGCCTCTTTTCGTCGTTGTTTCTTTCGAGCGAGAATTTGACATCGATTTCTAGGGAGATATAAACGATACCATGAATTGCATGATCACCAAGATAGGAAGAGATACTCACTTCGAATAGTGTCTAGCTGATTTGGCGCGTTCTGCCTCTAATTTCGCCTGCTTGGTGGAGTATTTGCGAACCCGAGGCATGTGAAGGTGTTGATAGTAAGCTGAAGAGTGATAAGCGCTTAAGAGCGCTTGACTCCTGGACTTGGTGATACAGGTAGGCGCCCACTTTCAATGCACCTTATTTTGACCATTCTCTTCTGAACATAGCCCTGACTATCTCATAGATTAGTGGATCTGTGAGATTATACTTGTATCTAGATGACTTAACACAATTTAGTTCTGGCTTGGGGTGAGACAATTCATAAGTATCAACAACACCTTCCGATCCCTTATAACAATCTTGAAGGGCATAGTACTTCGACCATGGTGTGGTCTCACCTTTTCATTTTTCACAGAATGAAAATATGATGCTCTTATATATGTCAGTGATCTATATGCAAAGGGAATTGGCCCAATTCTCAAATGTTCATACTAGGGAAATGAAACACCGTCTGAGCCACATCGCCAAACATGTTGATTACAGTGCCATGAGAATCACGATTCACCTCTATCACTCAAGCCTGCAGTTGGAAATCACTATTGAAAACATCATGAGTCTTTCGAAAACATAAAGAGCTTGATTCAGTAACGTTTACATGTAGATCTTGACAAGTGACGCCTCTACTTAATTCGTTTGCTCATCATGTACATTGTAGATTACTGTCTTCTCAATACTTTCGCTGTCGCAACCGTTCGTAATACTTTCAGAAGCGCCATCCGAGTAGTCCCAATCACTCTCATTGCCCGAGTAATCCCAGTCGCTCTCATTGTCGCTGATATCCCACTCAGCGCCCCATCCCCGTTTGCCCCATCGACCATCCTCTGTTGCGTTTGTGTCACTTTCGCTAGAAAGGAATCCTCTGCTGGTGCTGCCCGCGTTCTCGTCTCGACCAGAGTCAGAGTCGGAGACGGAGTCCAAGTCGAAGGCGCTGTCGGATTCCGAGTCACCGTAGTCTTTGAAGCTCAACTTGTCTTCTTCGACACCAGGTTCTACCGCGCAAGCTCCTTCGTCGATAAAAATCTCCAGATCTTCTTCTAATGCTTCACTACCATCGAGGTTCGTGTCTGTGTCGCTGGCGTAATGGAAGTTTTCGTGGTTGTCGCCGTAGTTTTCCGGCTCGTTGAAGTCCTGAGTGATGTATGCTCGGTATGTGCGCTGTAGGCGTCGAAGTTTCCGGAGCTTTCGTCGCAAAGCTCGATGATTGGTATTGCAACACCGGATTGGGGGAGGCTGTTGAGTTCGTAAGTTTGATGTATGACCTACAGCGAGCCTTCTCTCACCACTACTGGGAGTTTACGACGAGTGTGTGGTCGCAAACAACATCGAGGAAGCTGCTGCTAGGCAAAGCGTGTAATTGAGCCTCAGAAACACGCAGCAGTGAAAATTTCCTTACCGGCATCCGCGTCATGTTGGTGGTCAACTAGTACGTATCTCCACGTGGATTTTCTTTGCCTGATTCCGTCCAAATTCCGCGCAGAAGCGTAGTTAGTGTGTCGACCAAAAACATGGAAAGTCCGACTACACAGAGGTTAGTAAACATACTAGCGTATACAAGAAGAGGTACATTATCTCAGGAGGAAGCCCAACAAAGAAACCAGCCTATGGTGCTTTCTTTCCGAATGATAGGTGGTGGCCTAACCAGTAATACCGGAGATCGATCAATCTGTACTGACCGCACGCCTTCATCCTCCAGGGTCGGGGTTTCCGGGCACGGCAGGGCAGAGGAGCATTGGGAGATATTGCTGGGTTTGCTGCATGAGGGCAACTAATACCGGAATAGTCGGATGAACACTTACCTTAGGCAGTCCCGCTGCGTATGTTGTCAGCTCTCACATGCTTCTCTCCCGTTCCATTTCTAGGTCTAGGTGCAGCTGCTTTAGTCCTGCGATGTATAGCACTCCAAAGTATACCAGTGTCGAAGGTATCTTCTCGAGCTTGATGGCTTTGCTGCGTCGATGCCTAAGTGAACCGGTCATTGAAGGGGAGATGAGGATGCGGTGAAATCTTACTACGATGCGGCGAGTTATCCAGTTGGAAAGAAAGAGGATCCAGGAACTGTGCTCCGGCGATGAAGAGAGAAAATGAAGAACACGAGGTGGACCCAAGTGCTGGGTTGCTGGGTTATATAAAGCCCTGGGTTAAGGGTTATTTGGGCTATCAACCGCCCGTTATCAAACGCTCACTATCAAACGCTCACGATCAAACGCCCAGCGCTCAGCGCTCAGCAGAGGTAGGAAGCAATTTTTTGACAGCGATAATTCATTGAGGATTGATTTATGTGTTCTAGATGTCAGAATCGGGTCCCCAAAGAGGGTTCCTGGAGATGATCGATGCCATGAAGGCTGACATTGAGAGGCTGAAGCGACAAATTGAGGCTCGGAACATTGTCACAGACGCGACGGTTTGTCCCAGTCAATCTGCACCTCTTGACCTGAACTCTTGATCAGCGCGATAGATCACGAAACTCCAGCAGAGTCTCCAGCGTTCCGAGGAGAAGCAGAAGACCGCAACAGAGCAAATTGCTACTTGTATGACAGAGAACGGTGCTCTGAAGGCTGAAATGGTTCGAATGGTGGGTGAGCTTCCGATATAGCTCGGCGATAGCTCGGTTACTAACATTTGACGCGTTTACTATAGGTTTCACTGGAACTCGTGAAACAGGCAGTTATGTGCAAAATCTGCTTCGAAGTTATGGTCGACGCGGTGCTGTATGTTTATTCGTTTCCTCTTTGACGGAACATGTTTCTGACCATAGTCGATTCCAGAGTCGAAGGCTGCGGCCATTCATTTTGCGCATCTTGTATTGATTCATGGGCCGATAACAGTATCAGAGAGGATTGTCCCGTCTGCCGCGAAGAAATCGATAGGCTCCCTATTCCCAATTACGCCGTTCGTGATGTCGCAGAACTCGTGGTTCGATTAGAAGGATTATCCGTGTAGCTTTTGCGATGGAATAAGTCGACATTTACCGCTGCCTCTCTGCAGTATTCTGTATTCTAGTAGTATAGACTCAGAGTATTTGTATTGTAGCAATTAGACGTCAAGTATACCTATATCGACCATTCTGCCTCTTTTCTTCCCGCTGTGTGATGTGACCGAAATGTGACTGTTACCAAGTTATCTGCGCACAGCCAACACGCGTCTTGACATGCACAACCCAGTCGTTCGAGAGGTAAGTATTCCAACTAACATGCCGGATCTATGGATTTATGAATGTTCACAGAAATTGACGAGGTCTATGGGGGTCGAACGGTGGAGCTAGCGAATCTAGGATTTATGGACAAAAAATTTGCAATTTCGTCGAGGACCTGACCGTTGCGCCAAGGAACCACACAACACGACGTCTCTCAGATCTCCCTCAGCCTGCATCCCATTCTCTTTCCTGATCAATGTCACGTTACGGGTAGCGAGATTTTTTTTTGGTATACACCATCATCAATATCTCTGGAGAGATGTATCAGCGCAAACGAACGAAGCAACTCGCTGGGATGACGCACCAACGCGTGTCCTTTGGGGTTCAGGACGATTTCAACGTGGTTAAGTCACGGGAAATGGATATCGACACGCATGGCAATACGCGAGTCATTCACCGCTCTCCAGGGAAACGGAACGCAGTGTGGATAAAAGGCACGGAATGGGAGGTCGAGGATAGAGCGGATTATGCCCTAGATCCCGGCTCAGAATGGTACGATATTGCTGTTCATGGAGACGTTTTCGGCGGGGAAGAGGAATCCAAATTGGGCAAGCGGAAGAGGGCCCCCAAAACCCAGCGCTCGGTGAGTCTGACTTCCTATTGGACGTATTGGAATATGAGCTAATTCCCCATGATTCATCTTCAGCGTAGGCCGAATATATACTGGAAAGAGAACTACCGTCATCTTTTCTTATCAGAACTATTGAGAGGAGCGGGTAGAGGTGATGCAAGAGGGCAAGAGACCTGCTCTGTTTGCCATGGGCCTCCTCTGGAGACTGTTATGGAGGATGATGAGTTGGGAACCAGGTTGTATCGCTGCAGGGACTGTGTTCTGGGTGACCTGGTATGTAGGGGGTGCTGCGTACAGCGCCACGAGTGCTTACCATTGCATTCAATTGAGGTGCGTATTTAACTTATTATTGGTCAACGTTTCGTTCATTTCGAGTATAGCGATGGAACGGCGACTATTTCGAGCGCGCTACTCTCAAGGAACTCGGACTCACCTACCAGCTCAACCACCAGTCGCTTTATTGCCCCAAACCCCTTGACTGTCACACTCAGCTCCGAATTCTTCATACGAACGGTATCCACGACGTGTCTCTGAAGTTTTGTGGTTGCGGAAACCAGATTCCTCAGTATCAACAGCTCCTCCGTCGAGGATTCTATCCGGCGACAGTACACGATGGCAGAATCAAGACAGCTGCCACGTTCCAGTATCTCGAGCTGTTGTCATTGCAAACACTCACGACAAAAAGCGGTACCTACGACTTCTATCGAGCTCTGGAGAAGCTGACTGATGGTGCTGGTATAATGCATCTGCGCTCCCGATACCGCCCACTTCGCTTGATGATCCGCCAGTGGAAGCATCTAAAGTTGATCATACGGTCGGGGTACGCGCATAGCTCTGATCCGGTGACGGACGAGACATTGCCTGAGGGGTGCTTGACCATAAAATGCCCTTCATGCCCGCATCCAGGTATCAACTTGGCTCCTGGATGGAAAGCTGATCAGGAGAACATGAGAAAGTGAGTTCAGGATGTAATATGTAGAGATATAGTACTAACCGGATACTGGTGCAGGTTTATGTACATGGTGTCCATATGTTTGGATGCCAACTTTCGACTCAAGCTCCAGCTGGTCTCCTCGTACTCTCGTGACCCGCCTTTGACCAACGGTGCTGGATATTTCATGGAGCGAAAGAAATACCTTGAATGGACCACCCAAACTGGTCAATCGGACGAGGTAATTCGAATATGCAGTCGTATTTCATGCCATTGAACATTATTCCTGCAGATTAGTTCCTGCATACCGTTGAATGCGCTTGCAAAGCAAAACACGAAGTTCTCAAAGGGGCTACGCTATACCGGCGTGGGAGGAGCCTGTTGTGCCAGAACTGACATGGTTCTGGCCCTGGGTAATCTGACGAAGGGCGAGAGGTACGTGTTGATGAGTGCACACAATGATTATTGTTGACAATTGTTCTAGGTACTCGAACATGGATGCAGTCTTTGCGAGAGCGATGCAGGCCTTTCTTGGGCTCCTGTACCTCCTGGTATGCTATGACATCTGCTGCCAGTGGTACGTCAACTTGTTTACTCGCATAAAGGCCTGGCCCGGCGATGACGAAAGCAAAATCGACAACACTCTGATGACCGTGTTCCCTGCGATTGGCAAGCTCCATGAACCAGGTCATCGGCAAGACGGTCAACACAAACAATTTTCGCTCAATTACATCAAAGGGGCCGGTTTCACAGATGGAGAAGGGATGGAACGAATATGGGGTGTCCACAACGCGCTAAGTAACTGCACAAAAACAATGGGTCCAGGAGCTCGTCAGGACACCCTAGAGGCGAGTTTTGACTTTTGGAACTTTTTGAAATACATTTCTATGGGTACGTGGCCGTCGTCTCTTGTTGAAATCTGTACTGAGAATGATCAACTTAAGGAGAGCACCTAAGAGTTCGCTATCGGGATGCCGTGGGCGACCGCAACAAGCAGAAAGTTGCCCACGAAGGGCTGACTGCTAATCTTCCCAAGGAGCTAGTGGAGAGATGGACGAAGTTGGTGGAATCATGGGAAGATGCACCATTTCCAAAGGCCGATGTAGAAAATCCTTTCGAGGTGAAAGAGGAATGTATGTGCAATGTTTACTATCACTTACTCACAATTGCTGATGGTCTGGCTTTCTAGTTATGGGTCAAGAAGAGGCGCTGAAGGAGTTGGAAATTGAGGAGAAAGAACGCCTTCGCAATGGAGGAGTGAAATACAACGATATAAGTGCAGCTGGAATGGTGAAGATTGCGCTGGATATCCAGGACACACAGTACGTTCACCATTGCCTGTGTTTTGTGTATCCACTAATTGAGAATATAGGGCGAAACTATTGGAAGACATTGGGAACGGAAACCAGAAGACCTTGAACCAACTCGCGAAGACTGCGGATCGCCGAAACGCACTACGTAGGCGCATTGACGGCTACGAGAAGCTCCAAGGTGTTTACATGCCTGGTCTAGTCCAATACCTCGAAAACGCGAATCTCACACATTCTCCTGACGACACTCCCCCCGAAAAGACGAAGCTCTGGTTGCCATCTGAACTACCTCCCGACACACTATCGAACATCTGTGTGCCAGGACTCTGCAGCGCTGAAGCAAAGCTTCAATACGCCAGATGTTTCGACTCCCTCGACGGCTTACGTCACACGCTGCGTGTCAAGAGTCGAATGATGCTTTTCAAGAACACGAACGTACGAGGGCAAAGAGACTCGGGAAGGTCCCGAGAAGTCATCAATCGTGTTGTCGCTAGGGCACGACTGTTTACCTCGCGCTATAGGGTTGCGCGAGAAGCATATCTTACGCTTCAGGGCCCGGGAGACTGGGAGACGTCTCTTCGAATTCTTCACAATGCTGATGTTCGTAGCCTTCGAGATCCTGCACTAGTCAAGGTCGGACCAGGGCGACTCGGTACCAACGAAGAGGATGAATCTGCGGCAGCAGAACTCGATCCAGTTGTTAGCCAGGTGACTAGTGAGCTCAACGAGGACGACCTAATACCCCCGGACCGCACAGAATGGGAACACCGAACGATACACGGTACTGGCGAGACGAGGAAAGAAGTGTCGTGGATTTGGGTTGTGCCATCCAAGATTCGTCTTGAAGATGGCGCTGACGAGAACGAGAACGAATGTTTGCGGTCGGAATGGTGCAAAAGCTTTGCACGAGTACGCAGAGCGTCAGAAGAGGTGGAGATGGTCAGGGAAGAGATGAGGCGGACAGCAGTGTTTCTCGAGTGGCGGGCTGCTCAGTGGGAAGATGCAATCACCAGGGTTGCTTCAGTCAAGGGGAGCACTCGTGAAGGCATGATTGCATATGCTCGGAAGCAGGCGTGGATCCAGCGTGAGTTGCTTAGGCAATTCATCCACAGATGGCAGCATCCACTTGAGGAAGAAACTCGTCCCGAGGCCAAACAAACAAATAAGGAGCAGCAGGGAACAGAGAAGGTATATGATGATGAGGAAGAAGTAGATGAGGAAGGCGAGAGTGGGAACAAGAGTGATGGCGAGGGTGATTTCTTAGCAATAGGGCGCTATTCAGAAGACGAGGAAGAGGAGGCAGAGGACGAGGAAGCAGAGGATGAGTGGTAATTAGATAGCGGGCGCTTGTGTACAGTGTAATTAGCGCTAGAGATGTTTCACGGGCACTCAAACAGCAAGCCCAATGGATATTGTTTCTCCTATTAACCATCGGAATCATAGCGTATCTGGAGCGCACCGACTGAGTGACTAGCACCCTATGGTCAACGGTTCAATTCCCCGTGAGATTTTTGGTGGTTTTGCAGCCCGGTCTCCAACTGCTCCGTCATCGGTGTCCGGGAGGATGCCGCCTCCGGTGGGCCTCCCGGTGCTCTTGATATAGTTTCCATATCAGGAAACAGCTCTACTGTCACTGGTAACGCCATACAGGCTGGTCCCAGCCTTGTACTGCAGTGAGACCTGGCTAGCTCAGTGACTGGTAGTTGCTGCCTCTCAATGTTTGAGAGTACTGGCAATTACCCTTAATCAACACTTGTTCTAGCAGCCTAGGCTGA